>VZRH01000180.1:165986-180382 GCA_013397555.1 Urocynchramus pylzowi | reverse complement strand
AAAAAAAAACCCACAAAGGGAAAAAAAAAAAAAAGCCCAAAACAAACAACAAAACAAAAAGTCAGGGCTCTCAGCCTTGTCCTGTTTGTCCCTCCAAGCACTTCAGAACAGCCTGAATAATTTCACATATTGCCATGCAGCCCAGAGTTATGCACTCCTTCAGTGCTGCCTTTATTTTTAGGTATAGGGATGACAGGGATGGATGAGCATTTTACCAGTACTTTCTGTAGCCAACTGAGCCAGTCAAACTGGACTCTCATGATGAAAAATAAACATCACTCTCATAGATGAAGGTCTTTAATTTATACCTTGGTCCTACCTACAGCTAGACTAAAAGGCTGACAAATTAGCACTGTAAGAAATAAATGGATTTTGCATGAGGAGAGAGAGGACTGTTCTCTATCTTTGTCATATCCTAATCACATAGAAAACTACAGGGTTTTTTCCCTTTATTTTTATGACAAAAACAACTGTAAGTCAGTATGAGCAAATGGACTTTTTGGCTTTACACTTAAATTTTGTGCAGCTAGTTTTAGCTGCCAATAATGTTTCCTATTGTGTTTTTTACATTCAGATTCAATGAATCTCAACTGGATTGACTTTGTAACTGCACCCCACAGGTAGACTAAGTGTTCTTTGGGCTATTAAAGTGCCTGTTGCCCTGGAGCTTTCCTGAAGTGGATATAAAGTCCAAATAGCATCTGGAAGACACACAGTAAAACTTTGGAAAGAAAAAAAAAAAAAAAAAAAAAAAAAAAGATAGCTGCTGTTACTCAAAGTTTTTGGTCATATTTACAGTAGAGTGTGATTGGTAGAGCCAAGAATGTGATGAAATTGTTCATAGTTTCCAAGTAGCCTTTCTCTTATTCTCTTGGGTATATATTAGAAAAACATGTCTCCATTATAGGAGCCTCATCCTTTTCTGCAGCGATGAAACTCAGTTAAGATGATCTCTGCACTTTCTGGAGTGTTTGCAGCTCTCTTGGCTTTCCATATCTATCAAATTATCTACTCTAAACTACTACTAAAGTATGTAATGAAAGGCACTTCAGTGTAATGCATTGCACAGAAATATAGGACTGACTGTATCTGACCTGATAAGAATCAGAGGCAACTTCTACTTTGCCTGAAATTGCAGACATAGTGAGCTAGATTCTGCTGCTCTTGTACTAATATGACTGTATTTTCTGCCCTTGAAACCCCTTGAGTTTCATGTGACATTTAAAATATTTATTTTAAGTGCAATGAAGCTTGTAAGATGTGTGTAAAAATGTAATAACTTTTTTATCTTTTTTTAAATATTTTTTTTAAAAAGCTTGTAGGGCTACTTTGTGAACTCTTCCAGATTACACATCTCACATGCTAATGCTTCAAATAGTTTACTGGATGAACAAACACCAATGCCTTTCAAAGTAAAGCCATAGATTTGAAAAGGTATTATCTGACACTTATTTTTCTGTGGTAACTAACTACTGTCCTCTGATTCTGAAAAGTGACTGTGATTCAACAATCTTTGGTAAGCAGTGAGAGCTTCAAGTAGGTACCTGTTTTTCTCTTATGAAAGAATGACTTTCACATTAATTTTTGGCAAAAATAAAGGAACCTCATTAACAGAACTCTGTCTTGAGTGATTTAGTATCATCCTGAGTTAAGTTGATGTATATTTATGTGCTTGTGCCATTGTACAAGAGAAAATAATTAGGTTTTGATTTTGGTTTTGTGTTTGTTTGCACAGGAGGCATTTAAATGATTCTTCATGTCAGTGATACAATTTCTAAAATTTTCGTATTTACTTAGAATATTTTTCTGCTTGCAATTCAATTCCTACCTTGTTGTAGTTTTAATTTTTGAAGAAAATCTTACTAAACTAGATCTATGCTGCTTTTTAGTCTGTGCTGTCTCCCACAGAATAAACTTGGGGATAAATTCTGACTTAAAACAGATTCCAGTGAAGAAAATGTAACTAATAATCTCATGAAGGCATTATAATAAATTTCAGAGACTTACACTCTGTTTTTTAGATCTCCTTTGGCAAATGGTCAAGATGAGAGTTAATCTTATTTTTTTGTAGAATCTTTATCTGAATTTTGAGATGAAAAATACTGGCAGTTGAGTCTCCTCCATGAAGTTTATTAAAGCATTGAAACAAAAAGGCTAATTTCAAGGGAAATTTGCAGCATATGATGACAAGTACTTGTCGCTGTGTGAGTGTTGAGAATGATGTATCTTGAAAAGTTGATCAATTTTTTTTTACAACACTTTTAGAGGAAACCCAAGGATAATTTTAGAGATATAAACATTTAACACAAAAACATGGAGTTGTGATTATAAGAATTAAACTTTATTTCTGCTAGATAGACTTCATATGGAACCATATCTAAGGAATGGTGAACTTTTATAATTTCTTTCAATTTAAGTCAAAGACATTGGAATTAGATACTGAAGTGGTCTCAACTTATGAGCCTAATCACCAGAAGAATTAGCTGGAAATTACCCAGCAAAGGTCTGTTTATGTATTCTATTCTGGTTTGTAGAAGCCAAACATTTCATAGAAATATTTTGAATTAAAAAAAACCTCTGTCTGAAATTTTCCTGGAGTTCTACTCTTCTGGAATAGGAATCTTTCAATGTCTGTGGCTTGAACTGAATTTGTGGGGGTTCCAGAAGCCCTAAAAAAGATCCCAAAGTCAGAAAGCCCCAATGACCATGGAAAATCCCACCTCTCATCCTATTTCACTGAGTATCCAGGTTCCTTTGCCCTTGCAGTTTAGTGGAAAGCTGTATCATCTAATAATTGTAACAGTTTGGAATGAAAAAAAAAAATTATAAATTTCATTTGAAAATATTCCCAGAAGAGAAGTGTATAATATCTTGTCAACATCATGAGCAGTTTTTTTCCCAACTTATTGTTTTTCAGGTTTCTATTCCATAGGTTTTAAAATTGAATTATCTTCCAAGATCATCTATGACCTAGTGTGACCTAACTCATCAGCTCTCAAAAGATTGAGAAGGGTTTTTCTAAGTTACACAACAACTCAGGAACAGCACCTGTGCAGGAATTATCCTTGCTGTGTGGCCCATCTGAGACTTGTGGGACTGTGCTTTCAGTATTCCACCTTCTCATGTGAAACTCCAGATTTGTAACTCAGAATTTGTAATTCTGAACTAGAAAATGGAGAAAAAATTAGCTAATCTACAAATGTCAGGGAATTCACCATAATATTGCATCCAGCTTGGGCTTTTCAATGCTCCCTGATTTTCACAGATAACCCTAACTTGACAAGCCTTGTGGCTGTAACTATTGAAGTTGACAGCTGACATTTGTTCTCAGCATGAATAAGAAACAGCCTTTTTCTTGTGTGTTGTTGGCAAATTGTTCTCTTGATCTTTTTGTCCTCTTGGATGCCTCAAGCAAATTGAGATTACTCAGTTCTCACTAGAAAAATCAAACTGAGTTAAAGCATATTAATTAAAAAAAAAAAACCAAACAGACAAACTTTCAAACCTGCAACAGCAGTGATACAGTTAATGTTCTAGTTTAATGAGATAGATTAATTTTAAAGAAAAAAGTATGTTATCTCCTCATGGCATTTGTTCTGTGTTTTATTCTGTTTAAAATTTGTCTAGGTTATTTTACTGATATCATTATAGCTAAGCATAAATAGTTTCACATATATCAAAAAGTAATAAGGGTATTGTGTTTACTTTTAAATAACCCAAAATTTTCATTGTGGAAACAGTTGTAAAAGTATCAATGCCATTAAATTTTTACAATAACCATAGATGTAGCTTTTCAATAAAGCTACAGTATAAGATGATGCTAAGGAATATCAGTATTTTTATCCATTCTGATGTCCTTTCTTGCTTTCTCTTTCATCTTCCTGCCTGATAAAAAACTACTTCCCTATGGATGTTTTGGCCTATATTATTATCTTAGCTAGACCGAATAATTTTATTAAAATCATTAGACTGTATGTTGAAATTCAAAATTATTTTGCATGAATGAATTAGTTTTAACTTAAATTTAAACAAAAACCAGTGAATACCGAAATATAGCTTGTTCAAGGTCAAGTATCTACCAGTAAAAATATTTTTCAAATATGTAGATTTCCTTAGAGACATAAGTTATTGTCTTCAATCTGTATCAGTACAGTGTGGATGACAAATAGATTGAGAGCAGCCTTGCAGAGAAGGAATTGAGGCTAATCATAGATGAATAAATGGGAAAGTTATAGAAACTTTCATCTCAGAAAGATAACGGTATCCTTGTTGGTAATGAAACATTGGAAAGGGCTGTCCTGAGAGCTGGTAGATGCCCCATCCCTGGAGGCATTCAAGGTCAGGCTGGACAGAGCTCTGAGCAGTCTGACCTAGTTGAAGATACCCCTGTTCATTGCAGGGACTTTGGACTTTAAAGGTCTTTTCCAACTCAAACTATTCTATGATTCTATGATCCTAGACTGCATAATAAGAGTGGTCTCCAGGCCAAACAGTGACTGGTGATTCTGTCCCTCTGCTCTTGTGAAAGCAGAGTGGAGTAAGAACAGTACCTGGAGTACTCTCCTGGAACATCACAGAATCATAGAACAAGCCAGGCTGGAAGGGACCCATAAGGAGTACTCCCAGCTCTGGGAACCCCAGCACAAGACAGACATGGACTTGGTAAAACAGGTTGGGAGCTGGCCAGGAGTATCATCAGGGGGGCTGAGATACCTCTCCTGTGAAGACAGGCTGAGAAAGGTAGCACTATTTGGACTGGGGAAAAGAAGGCTCCAGGAAAACCTTACTGGGGCCTTTCAGTACTTAAAGAGGGTTTATAAAAAAGGAACAGAGATGCTTTTGTCATGGGCTTGCAGCAATATGACAAGTGATAATTTTAAACTGAAAGCTGTCAGTTTAGATGAGATAAAAGGAAGAAATCTTTTATTACAAAGGTGGTGAGACACTAGAAAAGACTGCCCAGAGAAATTGAGGATGCACCATCCCTGGAAGTATTCATGACCAGGTTAGATGAGGCTTTGTGCAACCCAGTCTAGTGAAAGGTAACACTGTTCATAGCAGAGGGCTCAGACTAGATATTTTTTAAGGTCCCTTTTAAACCAAATCATTCTATAATTCTATTATACTAGCAGTACCTAAGTAGTGTGTTAATAATGTATTGTTATCATTTATTAGATTTTTTTTCTTCCATTCAACCTTTTTTGTTTTCTTCTTATTCTGATTATGTTTCACCTTTTAATGTTTAGAGTTTAAACACAAATTTTATACTGTCTGTACTAAACATGTTTTATCTGTGGTAAAATCTCTTCCCTGTGTGAATATATTCCCTGTAAAACTATGTAAAATAATTCAGAACATCATACACACTATGCAGAAGTAGAAATGACTCTACAAGCTTTTAAGTAATAGATAATCAAGTTCACTTTGTGTTGAATAACATTTTGAATGCAGAGACCTTGCCAAGGGGCACTCAAGCTTTGTTAGAGGAAAAAGCAAGGTTGCTCATAATAGTAATTGCTACATATCCTGATATCTGTGGCAGCAAACAAGTTTGCAAGACTCTAAATTCAGGACAAAGAGGTGAGAAATAAAGATTAACCCTTACTGATATAAAAAAAAAATCTGATGAAGACAAATTTAAATCTTTCTAAAGAGTATTTATGTCAATAACATATCTGCAAAAATAACAGAATATGAATGAAGATAACTCTGTCTTTTCAAGATAAATTATTACAGAGACAGGGAGCAGAATGAAGACCTTATAATCCAAGTGGAAACAGTCAGTGAGCTGCTACACTACTTAGATACACAAAATTCCATGGGTCTGGACTTCATCTTTCCAGTGGTACTGACAGAGCTGTTGGGAGAGCTCACCAAGCCACTTTCAATCATTTATCAGCAGTTCTGGCTAACCAGGAAGACCCCAGGTGACTGGAGATGACAAAATGTAAGGCAAATCTACAAGAAAGACCAGGAGGTGGGAATTACAAGGAATTACAGGCCTGTCAGTCTGATCTTGGTGCTGGGAAATATTATGAAGCAGATTGTCTAGAGTGATATCAAATGGCTCGTGTAGGGGTCAGTCTTGGATAGACTGGATATTAGGAGAAATTTCTTAAATGAAAGGGTGGTCAAGCATGGAGACAGGCTGTCCAGGGAAGTGGTAGAATAACCAACTCTGGAAATGTTCAAGAAAAGTCTAGATGTGGTACTTGGGGACATGTTTTAGTGTTGAAGATGGCAGTGTCAGGTTAATGGTTGGACTTGATCTTTGAGGTCCTTTCCAACCTTACCAATCCTACGGTTCTATAGGCAGATTATCAATCTTAAATTTTGGCATGTCTGCTTTAGATGACCGTTACAGTTGTAAAACAAAAATTATTTTCCTCTCCAAATCATTGGCAGCAGACAGTTGAGGCACAAAATATGTGTATCAGATGCATTAAAAAAACAAAAAAAACCAAAACGGAACAAAACAAAACAAAACAAAACAAAAAAAAAAAACAAACAAACCAAAAAAAAAAACCAAAAAAAAAAAAAATCCAACCCAAAATAATCAACCAACCAACCAAACAAACAAACAAAAAAACAACCCAAAACCAAAATACCAAGAGAAGAAAAAGACAAAAAAGAAAACAAATGATACAGGAATAGTGAAAGATATGTCCAGAGCCACCCAAAATGTTAACTTTATCTTCAAGTAGGAGTGTGGAAGTTGTGCACAAAACCACTTACATGAGAGCTATTTAAATGAGAACAAGCTTATCCAGAACAGACAATAAGCACAAGTCAAGTGGCAGTGATGATCTAAGAGATTTGTTTCTGTCAAATATTCCTGATGTTCTATTTTATTTTAATTGTGTGAGAAAGTGATGAAGAATAAATATTATATAGAGTTTTATGCCAGAAGGTAGCATCAAAATATCTATTTCCATTTTAATATTAAAAGCTCTCATCTTCCTCCAACCTCTTGATATTAATCAGTAAGGTTTAACATCACAGTCCTCTGGTACAGTTGTAGGGGACTGTTTGCAAAAAGGAAATGTATAACAAAACAGTCTTAAGCTCCTGAAAGGATGTAAACATGTTAAAAGGAATATATTGATTTGGTGTCATTAATAAAAAAAGGTAATGTAAAAGACAATTGTCAAATTTTGACATCCCTGGCAATGTAGAGTAGAGAAAAACTTGTTCTCAAATACAAATCCAGTGATCAACCTGACCACTTGTATAAACAGGATTTTCTTGGGTACAGCAATAGAGGATTTTGGTGCTTCCTGTTTCATATTCTGTAAATAAATATATACATATAAATTTCTGCCCATGTTTTGATCACAGCTGAGGAACAGGAGAGTATGAACAACCTTTGGAGGTCATCAGGAAATTAGTCAATCTGTCTGGATGGATATTTCAAAACCATCCTTCTTCCCTCCATCTTGCAGAGCAATCTGTGTCAGATAGGATGGCTGGTACCTCTTCCCAAAACAAAGTCTGTGGAAAACAGAATTATCACAGCAGCTTGCCTGTCTCACTAAGCAAACACTTAAACATTTCAGTAAATGAGCAACAGAGCAGTCAGACAGAAGATTCTTCTGAAAACAAGAATGAAGCAACGTTGGAAGAGCTTGGTAAAGGGTTTCACTGTTAAAAAATCACTTGGATTCTTACATGGAGTTAAGATTATGTGGTAGGAAGTTTTAGCCTTGGTTCTCTTGCTGCATCTTCCTGAAGGCCTGGGTCACTCACATCCCAGCAGTAAAGCAGATTCTGTTATTTTATGACAGTGACTGCTATTTCTTACTTCTGCAACAAACACACAGGAAGGACTCAGACAACATCTTCTGTGATTCTTAGGGTGTCCTGTGCAGGGTCAGGAGTTGGAACTGATGAATCTCATGGGTTCCTTCCAACACAGCATATTTTATGATTCTATGATTCTATGCCTATTCAAGGCTTTCCCTCAAACTAAAATTCTGAGAATCTAAAGAAAATTTGATGCTAGTCGATCTTTTAAACAACTTATTATATGTCAATTATTCCTTTACTCTTTGTATAATTTCTTCACCCAGTTTATATTTAGCCTGAATCTGACTAAAGAATATGGAATGAGTGAAAGTAAGTACCCAGAGAATAAAATGGTAGGAAGGATCTCAAACAGTCTATAACAAAGGCTGAGATTTTATACATTAAGAATAATGTCTTTTGGTCATCATTCATGTGGAAAAATTATATATAAATAGCTCTTGGTGGTACTCTGGATTGCATGGTTTCAACGAGTTTGGCATGGCTAATCTCCAGCAACCTGGACATTTGTTTTTTCTGCATAAAAATTTTTAAAATATTATGAAGTGGATTTCTATTGTAAATCTATGTAATGTAACCAAGAAGGACTTACATTGCCTTGAACACAGTACCCATGGATTTATGGAAAAATCAGTAAACTTGTAGAGTAATGGACTGTATATATTTTCTCTCTTTTGAAAATAATCTAACTGTTGGAATATTTCTATAAGTGGGGTTTGTCTACCAGAATATGCTTTAAGAGAAGATTGATTCACACATAATGTCCTCACCAGAACAGTTTTCACTGACTTGGGTGAAAATTTATGTGTTTTTACTCAATGTACTTTAAATCAGTAAGAATCATGCCTCTATAAAGAAAGAAATCCCAAGGTTCCTCTTAGTCCTTGCTCCTGATTATGTTCAGTCTGCCCCTGCTTTGCAGCATTCACAAAAAACCAACCAGATGCTGGCTTTGAGGCACCAGCTGTTCTCCCCTGGGTTTATATTCAAGACTCCTGACACTGACTGTGTCCAATAGTGTTGTGGGTCTCTTTGTGATGACATGGAGGACTTTCTGCTCAGCTCTGCAGACAATATCATTTTGTGCAGTTCTGAAGCATGAACAACTCCTGTGAAGTAGAGTTTAGTTTAGAAATTATAGAAATGTACTCAATTAGTTTTACAGCAAACAGAGTTCAGTTTACAATTCAAGTAAAAATGAAAATTCAGTCTTACTTGGATAAATATACATAAGAGATTGGACGTATCTCCTACTGTATGTGATGGTATCATATCATGTGATCATATCATATTTAGATTTCCTTACTTCTTAATTATAATAATTTTGGCAAAGTCAAACAAAATGTATGTAAACAATCCATATTACTTTCCTTTATATATTGCAGTTCTATAACTGTTATGTGTCTGACATTATTGGTGTCCAGCCCAAACCTCCTTCCTTCCTCCCATACTTCCAATGCAGATTCTCTACAATCTTCAGTGCCTATGAAGCATCTTGTGTAACTCATTTGAACCTTTTCAGTTTTCTTAGTATTATCCCTCCCAATATAAAACCTTGCCCATTATACCAACAGTCCTTAAAAAAAAAAAAAAAAAAAAATCTTCCATATCCACAAGGAAGGATCTTTGCTGCCTCAATCAGTATTGCATTAAGGTGGTCCTTAACACTGCCCAAAATATTGTCTTTGTGCAAGTTTTTATTCACTCTGTTTGGTTCACCTTCTAGTATGAAGCAGAAGAGCAGGGGAGAATAAACAGATAGCCCTGGTTATCAGCTTGGGCTGCTGAACACAGAGATGGTCTCAGCCTGAGCCATCACTTTTGGTGTCATCTGACCCCAACAGCTGGAACGGAACTGAATAAAACAGAAGAGTTGAGAGGAGGGCTGAGTGGAATTTTTGCATAGTTCCTTTTTTATTTTCCTTTTTTCCCCCTTTATTACAGCAAAAGGGCAAAGAATATGTGGGTCCTGTCTTTTCTTCCCCCAGCCTAACAGGTGTTGGTGACAATACGGTGTGTTTTCTACTAGCTCTTTGCTATGATCAGTAAGGTAGGACTGATGTCTACCTTATGCATACTTTCTTTATGCAGCAACAAACAGATCTGGACAATCTGCAGAGACATAACCTGTAAAGAGTGAGACTTATATTTCTCATCCAGAATTGTAGGTTGACATTAGTGAAATGCCAGATAATTTATCCCAGTGTAAGTGAGCACAGACAGTTTTTTTCAGCCCATTGTGTTTGAAACCACCTCTTCCAGTTAGATGCTGGCATTTTAATGGCCATTGTAACTCATCTAGATGCATTATGTAGGAAAACTGTATCCAACAGGAGCAAAGACAGGTTCCCATCCTGAGACCTAGGCACAAATTGATGTCAGCAGGGCAGGGATAAAGGGTCACCACACCACTCTAAATTGCTGAGCATGACTAATAAATCTAACTTGCATAGTTTGTAATTTGTCAAATTAATTTATGCCACAGAAAATGCTTGTCATAATTTTGACAAAGGCACAATTATATTGCTTCCTGATAGCAGCAGATTAGTTCCTGTTTACACCGTGATGACCTTTGACAGCCCTTTGCCCCAGAAGAGCACTTCTAAATTAGTGATGCTTCTCACATATGCTCTTGGGATTTGTTCATGGCTGATCTCTGTTGTTAAATTCTGCTCTGTTGCAGAGCCTACCCAGATGTACAAAGACATTTGGCATTATACAAGAGCCCCCAGCTGACTTTAAATTCAGATCAGGTCTGTTACTCAAATGTAGATTTTTCCCATTCATATTGGTGAAAGACATATACACCTATTTTAAAGTTTCTAGTTATAATAACAGCATCAAGATAAAATACATGTTGATAATTAGCACAGTGTTAAGAATTTGATTCATATGATGTAAAAACTTAAATGCAATTAGAATTAAAAAAAATCAAAAGACATCTGTTTGAAATAGGCAGAAGAACATTATAAAAAAAGTAGATCCCTTGAGTTTCAGCAGTGAAGGGTTTTCTAGAATACTTATCTTTTATTAATTGGTATTAATGTTTTGTTTCTATTGCCCATTAAATAATTATTACTGGTCTTAAACATTAAAAGTTTGAAAGCCTTGTATCTTATGTCCTTAATAATTACAGTAGAGAAGTCATTAGTCATATGGTTTACATAATTAGTCACACAAAATTTTAAATGCAGCATACTAGAAACATTTAGTGTATCATAACACCTGATTTACCGTCAGATCAACAAAATTCATTAAAAAAGTTTCAGTGCATTTATTATATATATTTGACTTGAAGCAAATCTGACAGCCTGCATATCCATACTGCAATCATCTATAATCTTGCCTCATACAAACAATTAAATAAAGACACATCCTCCTAGTACCATTGAAGGTAAATAGTCATAGACTTTTCATTGTTTTCTTTTCTTTTTATCTTTAAATGCACATACTTTTTACTCCTATTTGCAACTAGAACAGTCTGCTTTGCAGTTAATTTGCTGGATATTTTTGATTTTCTAATATAAAACTCTTCACAAAATGCTTTTTACCCTTGATTAAGTACATTCAGTATAGAAATAAAATTAAATGAGGAAAAAAGAATTCCTGGCAAGCATTTAATTAGCTGTTTTTACTGTCATCACACAATGGGAACCTAAATAGACTGGAATGTGAACAGGGAATACAGAACAATGCCTTAAAACACAAAAGCTGTGATTATTCTAGATACTTATCTGCTACTGAGCTGTCAGGAGGAATTAAGATGAATTTCTGTTGATACCCATAGAGAAGAGACTAAAATACTTGAACTACTGAAACTGAAGAAAGTATTTGCTTAAACATAAAAAATCTATAAGGTATATCTGATAAGATATGTCATGGTACAAAACCTTACGTTGTTTCTATTTTGATTTTTAGGGCATGTATCTTGCAAAAATAGTCATTAAAAGAGTGTCAAAGTGTCATTTTCTTCACATAATTAATATTCTAGCAAACAGTAGAGAAATTGAATCTGTGTGAGTACTCTTGAGCATTTATATGCAACCACAAATAACGATTCTTGCAGCAGATTTTATGAATAAAGAATAGACCATTTCTTTCTATAACAAATCCTTTTATTCTGGTGTCATTATGAATTTAATTGCTAACTTCCCTATATCTTATTTAGTTTTTCACTAAATTCTGCCTAATGAGTTAGGACGAGTTATCACAGTAAGTGTCATAAATATGAAAATGTATGGAAAATGTTAAAAGCCTAGCAGTTGCGGTTGGACAAGTTATCTTCTAACATTTAATTATGGAAATATCTGATAGTGTGACAGATTACTTTACGCACAGTTATAGCTATTTTAATTATTATATGGGGAAATTTAAGTTGAAAACAGTCCTTATTATCCATAGTTTAATAAATATCTCCCAATGAAGTACTGTGTCATCTTGCTGAGCTTTGGCTATCGGTTAGACTAGCAAGTGAAATGGCTTGGGGAAGTTAAGATGTGAGCCAAAGCCAATTTAAAACAAAAGAGAAAATCCTATTGACTTCAGTGGGATCAAGTCCTTGGAGAGCAGCCTAAAGGACCCCAATGCCAGCCAGTTTACCTGCAGCATCCACTTCTGTCCAGGCTGGAGCAGTTGTTTTCCTGGAGAATCATCTAGCTGGCACTCACAAGCCGGTTGGCACTGGAATTGCCAGACAGGGTAATTTTGACAGTTTTCTTGCATAGACAATAAAAACAAATATGTCAAAAACATGCTGGATTGCTTCTTTGTTTTATATGCTGCAGGTTAGAAACTCTTTTCAGTTATCTAAACTCTTCAGATAGTTGGACCTTACTGCTTTTTGTCTTTGTTTTTGACCAGATTTGTTCTGGTCATCTCAAACTGCTTATTGCTTAGACATAATAATGGACTGAAATTACGTATCAGCTTAACTGGAAAGATGTATGCTAGTCACATGTGGTAACAGACTGTTTATTTGTGGATATTCTTGGAATCAGACCAAGATTAATATATCTGTCTTTATAAAACATGTTACCAAATAGCAACAATCGTAATCTTATAGCTGTTCTGATACGACTGAGGACTCTGTTCCCTAAATCCAACATTACAGTCCATCACATGGTTCAACTATGCTACAGACTCTGTAATACTTATATGTTGTAAAATCTTTAAAAAATCTGGTGCTGTAGAGAATTAATTCCTTGTTTAAGAGCATATAGCCACAGCAACATATGTCCTACACTTCTTTTTTTCTTCAAATAAAAACTGGTTGTTGTACATTATGTGCCTAGGTGATTTACTTATTGATAAATACTGATTTTTGCTGGGCACTGTTTATATTGACACTTGCATGAAGCTGTGAGCCACCCCTTGTTGCCCTGTTCTTTTGAGATTTCTCTAAGCCTTCTGATGTTTACATTCTTGTAATGGAGTTTCTCACGCACTTTCATGTAAATAATGATTGTTTTGCATTCTTCTCTGTAGGAGGAGAATTTTGATGGACTGTTAGTTTGACCAGCATGGTTGGAGAGGTGGCAATGTCATTCTCCAATCCACTGTCACTTTTGGAATTTTATAAATGCTGAGGTCTGAAAAATAGTTTTCTTTTGCTGTTCCTGTTTGGATGCTGGAACACCTTGCGTGAGTTTTATTATTTCTTGTTGCGACGGTGACAACCCCTAGTCCAGAGTCTAGCTGCAAATGGCTAGGGTATTGAATACTGCCTTTCTGAAGACTCTGACATGGAGAAAAATATTTGAACTATTTCTCATTCATCTTCAGGTTACAGAAATGGCAAAACGTTTTTTCCTCCTCTCTTATATTTATTCATCCTGCAGAGACATTCAGCTGCAACATTTTCATCAGTGGTTAATGAGCTGCAGGGCAACCTACCAGCTTTTAGAGTCCTCTTTTCTCTCTGAAGCCATTGCATTGCATTTCTCATTACATTTCTCATTTGTAAAAACAAGAACTAACACCGTCAAAGTTATGAATAATGCAGGTGAAGCTTGGATTGACTTCTCAAATCTTTTCAAGACATGAGAAATTAGGTTTGGTTTTCTGTTTGCCTGTTCCCATTTCTCTCCTTTGTCTGCCATGTCTGTGTGAGTTCTAAGATACTAGTACTGCCATATTTGTGAGGGCCATCTGTACATACAGAACCACAGAATTAAAGAATGGCTTGGGTTAGAAGGAATCTTAAAGACCACTTAATTCCAACCCCCTGCCATGGGCAGGGACACCTTCCACTAGACCAGGTTGCTCAATGCCCCATCCAACCTGGCCTTGAACACTGCCAGGTGTGGGGCATACACAACTTCTCTGGGCAACCTCTTCCAGTGCCCCACCACCCTCACCATAAAGAATTTCTTCCTAATATATCACTTTCATTTAGGGAAATTGATTTAAACATCTGAACAAACTGGAATTGGCATCATTATTAACTAATAATGTAAAAACAATATTGTAAGAGAGAGAAAGGTTAAATATGCACAAAACCTAAAAATCTCTCATCAAGAATATTGTTTTTTTTGGATGTGAAAACTGCCTGGAAAAATTTTCCAAATACTTCCTCAGTTTTGGCAGTTATTCAA
>VZRH01000180.1:58712-165955 GCA_013397555.1 Urocynchramus pylzowi | reverse complement strand
AAAAAAAAAGAACCAAAAAAAAAATCAAACCATCAAACCACCAGAAATAAAAGTCATGGTGCAAAACTGAAAAAAAACCAAAGAACAAGAAAGGAAGAGTGAATGGATTGTAGTCAATCCTCGAGTGATAATGTATTTTGAGTAGAACTTCATGAAAAGTATTTCAGATAATTATTCTTACACCAAAATATTAAATAAAAATATCCAAAAATTAAGGCATGAAATGGCTAAGCTCCAAAAGTAAGTATAGATATTTATGTTCAGTTCTAGACCAGTTCTAGACTCACAAGAAAAATGCATATAGATGAGAGTAAATACAGTCTAGTGCCAGTTTAGTTATTTCTGCAAACTAGAGCTATAGATGTGTTAAATAACAGTGACAAATAACAGTAATAAATAACTACTACTTAAAGAAGTAGTGCTGATCAATTTTATCTTATAATTAATTATGTAATTATGTAAATTAGTTATAATGGCAAGAATCAAAAATATCAGAACAATTTAATTACTGAATTGCAAAGCATGTTTTAATTTTAAATGATTCTGCTGTAGCAAACTGCTTCAGCAATTGTTTGACTTCATAAAGCATTCTGCAAGTATTTCTATAAACAGAAAAAAAAAAAAAAAGCTGGATGCATTTGAGGTTGAATCAGATTGGGTAAAAACCCAATAATCTAGGTTTTCTGGTAATCTCAGAGAGACACTTGTTACGTAAAATCTACAGACGTATATTGAAGTACTATTAGAAGGCATGTGCTAAAATGCTATAGTATTCTAAATTAATGCCTCTAATAATGTATGCTAAAACCAGATCTTTTGATCTGTTTTTAGCACACAGTTTTAATACAGAGATGTATAGACCTCAGACACAGATGTCTTTCACCTCTTTTCAGAAATGTCAAATGACAGCAAATTGCTGTAATGCCTATGCTATAGCTTTATGCCCCACTTTGAAGCATACTAAATATTAGATTAGGAGAAATGGTGAACAGATTATGCTGTCCAACACGAGGATGAAGCTAATCCCACACAGAGTGAGCAAGGTTCAAGCAACCAGATCCTGCCCAGACCACTCTGCTGCTCGTCCTTTGTCTTGCTCTTCTGCACAGTCTTATGGGGCATCCTCCCTTCCTTTAGGGTCACGTAGGGATTTCTGGCCCCATTTTTGAGTGACATGCTGTGTCTCTTTAGTAGAAATCTGAGGCACTGTGCTGCTGCCTCACAGAATCTGAGAAGCCCCATAAGCACCCTCCTGAGGGCACCAGTATCTGTATTTCTAGTGTGCAACCTACCCACTCATCCACTGACAGTCCCTTCCCAGAACACAACATAAGAAGTCTCCCACTTTCAAATGTAATAAATCAGTTTCTTGTACTCTTCAGCATCTTCTGAAAGTTCATTGGTGTAGACAATTTGGTTTAGCCTGGGAGTGGCCTGCTTGAAAGATGACTATGGGGGAAATAATTTGGGTTTTTTTAAACAAAAAGCAATGCTACTCAGCCACATCCCTCTTCGTCCATGTGATTTGTTTTACAGCTGGGCTGGTTCTCTCTCCAGAAATGAAAAGTTTGAGTTTAAGCTCACAATGGAGTCCTCATTTTGAAATATTTACGAGATTTTTTCATTGTGTTGACTACGAATTTCTGCATAAAGGTGAATTTTATGCCATGTCATTGGGCTCCAAGTCCAGTAGAATTTTTAATCACCCAAATAACTCTAATTATATAAGTGCCTCCTCTAAAATCAATACCATTTCTCACACACCTAAATTGTACCCCTACTTAAGTGCTTTCTTGGATTCAGGCCCAAAATACTGTCACTAGAAAACGTGTCTCTTTGTATTTCAGAGAAATGTAACAATGAAGGTGTATTTCTGTAAAACGTTCACATCTCAGATGCATGCTCATTTTATAAGGTCAGGCTGAGAAAATGGATCACATTAATAAAAATTACAAACAAATAAAGTATAATTCAATATGTCTATTGATTCCCTTCAAATAATTTGAGAAGCCTGTTTTCATTACAAATGTGGACATATTTAATTAATATTTTTTTTCTACCTAGTCCTCCATACTCCCATGAATTAAGATTAATTACAGTGGATTTTTTTGCAGATTTCACTTAAACTTGAAGAAAAATATACAGCTTACTGTTACTGCCACTTTTGTGAGTCCTAGTAAGAACTGCTGCTTGGCTGGAAGGCAGAACTACAAATTTACATCTTAGAAATAAACAGCTGAAAATAAACAGAATCAGTAACAATCAAAAGCTGTTCTGACTACTGGATAGGGCAAAAAGTATACATGATAAGAAGCTTGCTGCTAGAGGCTGTCTTTTTCATCTTTGCTTTGAATGCTATATTTTAAATTGTTCAGATTAGATTGACTGTGGATCTTAAGATTGTCTTTGCAGGAAAAAATTCAGAAGACTCTCAGCCTTCCCTAATAATTTTAAAAATACCAACTGGAGCACTTGGTTAGAGGATTGCTATAATTGTCTCACTAGCACCTTCCTTTTTCATTTAACCTCTCTCTTCATACATTGACATCCTACATACAACATGGCATTTTTTTATACATAAGCTCTTTGTAGGTATCTCTGAACTATGTTTTAAACCTTACCTGAAAGTGTGGCCTACTTTCTTAGTTTAAGAATTTGATTTTAGAACTGTTTGTTCAGACATTCATCTTTCAAATCCATGGAATTTTATGACCTGTACATCTTCATCAATAACTATTCTCCTCCAGCTTATTTCCAAGTGCAAATTTCATTAGTAACTATTTATTCTTTATAATTAAAATACATAATATCTTCAGACCAAGAAAAAACTTCTTATATATCTGACTAAAAAATTTCTGCTATGCAGAAGTTCTGCAGTCAAAATCACTTGTGTCTCAGTAAGCTAATTTTAATTTCAGTAAATCTTGGGACCCCATACTCTGGATGGCATTGAAATGTTTTCCAAAACGTTTTATCATTCCAAGGTTGAAATAAAACCAAATGAAAAATCCAAACATATTTCTGCTAGAAAGTTCTCTGTCTGTTACAGGGGTACTGAAACAAAGGTCCCTTGCAATACTGATCATTTATAATTCTATGATGGTTTTGTGTCACCATGCTTTCTCTTAATTGCACTTGTGATTACACCATAAATGCCAATTTTATTTGATATCACTTATTTTCCCAAAAATAATGATAATTTCCTTCAATTGTGTTGTTGTCCTTCAATTTGTCTCTAAGTTCTCTCCAAATCTTGCTCTAATTGTTTTCTGGAAATACTGCCAAGGTAACAAATATCAATTTATCTAGAGCCCTCTTATTAGGACTTTTAATGGAGCAGTAAAATGTATATTTCTTCCCTTCAAATTTCTAAAGATTTTGTGTTATTCTAAGTTTTATTATAATTAGTATTAATTGTCAGGGATGACTCAGGTAATTAGTTTCATAAACTTGAATGAGGATTCCATGTCTTCTTGGACTATAAAAGGTAGCAAATTGAATACTTGTCATTTAATGTTATCCGTAACACTAAGGAAATAGTCAATATTTCACGATTACTATATAAATAGGACTAATTCCTGAGCTAAAAGTAAAAATTGGTCTTGCCTCTTGAGTTTCACATTATTTTTAACAAATGCTTTAAAAATTATAGGGAAAACTAGGTTTGCGTGCATTTTAGATAACTTTGTAGCATGTCTATATCTAAAACATTTTCCTTTTCAGTATTTTATTATTTTCACTGTTATCTTATTACTAATTTAATATTAATCTTAGTTGTAGGTCTTTTTAATTTAACATAGATGAACTAAAAGTAATCTATTAGTCAATTCTAAAGTAATAGATTTTTAAGGTTATTACTTGTATTTGTAGAGTCACAAGCAATACTGTTTTACTTATGTTTTCAAGACATGACACTATGTGGAGGAATGACCTTCAGTACTTCTAGTAAGTTGAGGTGTGCTCTGCTATAAACATCTGATGAGGAAAGATTATGCTGAGATTTTAACAGACTGACAACATCTTATCTTATAGCTGCACACATGCTTCTTGAAAGCAGGAAAGGCAATTTACCCTCCACTGTGACTATTTATTAGCTTTTTAATTGTCTTGGACTACTTCTGTACAAGAAACCATTAAATCATTGCAGAAAACAAAGAATGTGCACTGTGGGTGAGAGCATCTGTGTTGATAATTTCTAAGTAAATAAATATCACCTATTCAAATATGATTTTGAACACCTGTTCAAGAGCAATTTAAGCTAATATTATATTCTTGGTCAGTTACTGTATGGACGGAATGGATTACTGAGAAGGACAAAGCAGCAACTTCTACTCACAACTGCTCTCAAGTCTGTGGTAGGAATACTTAGAAATGGGCATGTAGATTTGATTCCTTAGAAATAAATTTTGTCTTTGAATAAAAAAAATACAGTTTTAGAGAAAAAAAAAAGTTCCCTAAAAATAGTAGGGTCTCCTGTTTTGTCTCAGTAGGTGCAAAAACCCCTTTATAAAAAGCCTGATGTGACAGTGTCACAGATGGAGTGGCTTCACTCATAAGAGAGAAGTAAAAATATGTTTATTGATGTAAAATGGCAATTTAACCAAGTTGATAGTAAAAATGACTGTGGTTTAACAAGATTCAATGGCAAAGGTACGCTGGATTGTTTATTATATAGACAATAAAGTCAGACAAAATTATCAGGGAAATATCTACTTTGATTCAGGAAGGACACCCTTTAATTCTACAATTCTCAAAGAGGAGTTTGGGAGCAACTGATGTTTGGGAGCAACTGATCATGTACTAGTCTGAAACTTGTTCAATGTTTATGTCTAAAGGTTTATACGTGCACAATCAATCAATTATATCAGTTAAAATTTCAAATTTTAGCATGCAATAAATCACTTACTATGGATCTGTTGCAGCAAGGAGTGTTTCAAACTTGAGGAGTAACCTTGAGAGGTGCCCCTATTAAGGGGAACATCCTGCTGTGCAGTTGACTGTCATGCAAGAGAGCTCAAATGTTTGTAGAGGAAGATAATTGAATTATAGCCATACCTTCATGCTGCCCACAGAAGTTAATTTCTATCACACTTGGCTTAAGCCAGATCTTGACTAGTGTTATTTTTGGGTAACAAGAGGGGCCTCAGATTGGCTCTTGTCTATTGTGCTGTCATCTGTCTCCCTCACATACACTATGAGTGTGGTGCACCCATCACAACTGCTACTGGTGGCTATCACTTGAGCAGAGTTATGGGAAATGAAGGTCAGGTGGCAGGGCAGCACTTTGTCACCCACAAGAAAAGGTTATTGAAATATATATTTAACCTATATATACATAGGTTATATAGGTTATATAAATAACCTATATAACCTATGTATATATAGGTTATATATAATAAACTATTATAAAATAGTTTATTATATAAAATATATAATAAAATATTTTTATTTTATTAAAAAATAAAATAAAATAAAAATTGAGAATCAGAAAAATAAGCTTTATGACTGAACCAATGCTCATGGAAATCAGCAAAAGGGATGTAAGGGATTTGGTTTAAGTCATTGTAAAACAAAGCTAAATTCTTACATCCTGTTAGACTATGGATGTACAAAGGAACTGAAGCAGATCTCAGGATCTCATACAGTGCATTTCTACTTTATTTGTATAACAAGCTGACTCTTCTCACACAGGTGTTAAGAAGATCAGTGATAGGAAGTGAACTTGAATACGGATCAAACCCTGTGCAAAAGATTTAATAAATAAATTATCTGCTGGCAGATCTCTTGTGCTTCCTTTTGGATGGGACTAGTCAAGGTCTGACATGACCTCAGATTTTATTTGCTTTATGAATGTTTCATTTCTCTTAAAATACACCATAGTGATAATTCCCAAAACATTTTTTTTGAAAGCTTGTGCATAATAGACACTAGCTCCTCAGTAGCTAATCCTTTTTTTCCTATGGTCTTAATGCTACATCTAACCACGTGAATTTACTTTATCAAAAATACTTCAGTGAAATCTTCTCTTTTCATTTTTCTGTCTCCAAGGTGATTGTTCCCAAAGCACCTTAAGGTCATAAGTGCCTGATTTCCACTGACTGCTAATTGCAGTTAAACAGCTGATTTCCCCCTCACAAAGAAGGTTGGGGAGAACTACCAGATTTTACTGAAAGTAGCACCACAGATCACATATTTAAGTACTTTAATTTAGTAATTGTATTTAATATTTCTTCTGTGTCAGGTTCTTTTATAAACATTAAATACTTTTAGTCTTAATCTGTAACACACACCATTTTATCTAATAAATTCTCTGCTGTTGCTATATCTAAGATTTTAGACAGCCTATTGACCTTTAAATTCTGCTGTCCTCTGTTCTCCCTGCAATTGATTTTTTTGTCACTGGTGCTAATTTTATGACAGTGTACTGAAAATGTTTCTGAAGAAAATAGGAAGAAAATGTTAACTCTTCCAAAGGAAGCATTTCTTTCACAGTCAGAAGCTTTCAGGAGTGAGAAAAGAGGTGATGACTGATTCAATGACTTCAGTAGTTCCTGACAGCTATGTGTTTCTGTGACTTACGGTGCTTCTGAAATTAGCTGATTCCCACAGCATTTCTGTGAGGAAATACGTACTTTCTTTCTAAGATCTGTTATGAGCTTCAACCTACTTTTAATTTTTAAATTGAAGCATATTATTAGTGTGATCACATTCAAAAGTTGTATAAGACATGTTCAGAAATCTTTAAGCAACTTATAGAAATCTTTAAGAAACTTATGTTCAGATTGGATAGCCCAAAACCGGTTACAATTTTTAAGATGTTTTTGTTTGCATTATGGACTCTCTATATATTTTTTTTACAAATTCACTTAAAATGCTAAACTTAAAGTTTGTTGTAGGACGTGTGTGGACAACAATATGCTAAGTTTCATCCATCACATCCCAAATCTATATTAACATTCAAGCCATCCTTTTCTCTCTGGTACTCTACCAGAGAACTATTTATTTTGCTTTCCTTCTTAATTTACTATGTCATGCTTTCCCACTAGGTAGTTTCAACAATAAAATATAACATATATTGGAAAATGAAATTAAAATTAACTTTCAAAGCAGGTCCCTCCAAAGGCTGAAGGAGTCACATTGTTTAGGATACCTGCGGGATATCATTGAATTTAAGTGCTTGATTTTAGGCAACACTTTTTTGATGTTTTTACCAGCATAAGGGTCATTTTTAAAACGAAAAATTTCCAGCTACATAGCTAAGAAAACTCAGAAGTATTGGCTTTTCAAACTCCATTGCTTTCTGCCATATTCCCATACCTATTGCAGAAACAAGGATCCTTGTGGACGAAGTCAGAAAGTTACTTTGTTATCTGACACAAGAGATATGAAACAATGGCAAATGAGGATTTCATGCTGTGTAAATTTATCTTGAACAGACAGACTTCTCACCATTTTCTTCATTTTTGTTCAGTAAGTTCAGGCTAGTATTTCACTAAAGAGAAGACAGCAGAAAAAAAAAAAAGACCAAATATGAATGATGCAAAGAGGTGAAATTTAGAATGAACTCTAGAAAAATGGAAAAGGGCAGAGGAGTGATAAGGAAAATTCACAATTTAGAAGTAGCATAAAGCACATTTTTTAATTGAAAGTCCTAAAAAAATATGTCTATTAACCAATTAACTACCTATAATGTTGACTAAACAGAATTAGAATAATTCATGCATTTATGAGAAAAAAGAAAACAAGCTTTGAGTGAGGAATTATTGGTTCTTTAAAGAAATTTACTGATGACAAAGGACACATAATGAGATATTGGAAAATATATACATAAATAGATATGTTAGTATACCTGAAAGAGCAAGGTTAATTTTTTTTTTTTATTTAAAGATCTCCAAGTTGGAGATGTGTAAGAATAACTGGATTGGAGAAATCAAATGGAAATTTAAATAAATGAAGAGAATATACTCTTTTTTTTTAGATTATGGGGACAGAAATAATTGATTTGTAGTTATGTGGGTCTGTTTGTTTATTTTATCTGTACAAGGTGAATTTCTGTTGTGGATAAATTTGCAAAGAAACATCTAGGTTCAGCCTAAAACCAGAATTTTTACACTTAGTAGAAATTAATTGAAAGTAATTCTAATACTTTAGTTTATATCCAGTTCTCTTGCATTGCATGTAAATAAAAACGTCGTGTTTAAGTAGTTTTATTCAGTCTACAGTGAAAAAAAAGGCTTGAATTTCAATTGCTATGTATCATTAACTCATGCTGGAGCATCATTGTCATGCAGTACAAATTTGAATGACTTTTTTTTTTCCTCATCATAATTTCACACTGTAGTGCCAGAATGATAGACTCATAATGGGCTCCCTATAGACACATACAGAAATCATTTTGTCATGGTTATCTCACCTTGTAACAGCACCGAAAGCGGTTGGTCTCCATGGTCCTGCATTAAACTGTCACATCATTGTTAAAATCCTCTGTTTCAGGAAATGGTGACAGTACATCTTGAGTGCTGTGAAAAATAACAACTTCATTGCCCATACTCAGTGGGTCTGTAAAACCAGATTACTCATTTATTTATATGGGAGGGGAAAACATTTTTCAATAGTAAGTGATAGGAGCAATTAACCATTTTCTTTTCTTGTTTAACTGTCTCAAACTGATCATACCAACATTTTACAACCCCAGTTCTGAGTTTTGAAGCAGTATTTTTTTTTTTTTTGTTGAACTTTAGCTTGCCCTGATTTTCAGGCCATTTTAAATGTACTCTAAACAGGAATTTTTCACTTATGATTATTTAATTTCTCATATTAAATACAGCTCTACTACTCCTCTCAGAGGACACTTACTTAATTTTTAAAATTTTTTTGGATGTTCATTTTCCATTTTTTTTTTCTTTTTATCCTGACCATAGTTGCACACTAGTTCACTGAAATCCTAGATGGAAGAGAAATTTATTATCCTGCTTGTGTAAGAGAAAAAAATCACACTGATTTAAATTCTTTGGGTCTAAGATCAAATCTTTTTTTATTTATTAAAAGCTCCCATTTTAATCATGCAACTAGAAAGCAGCATTTTTCTGTACCAGAAAGGTATGATAATGAACTGGATTATCTTTGAGTACTTAGCAAACAAAATATATTTGGCATATTAATGACACATCTAAGAGTGCTAAAGATAAGTATATTATCTAGTATGCTCCTTTTCCATTGTAAGTAAAGCAACAGTCTCTGTCACAGAAAGCCAAATTTTTTGAGCCTGTTCAAAATGACATGTTTGGTGCCAATCCAGCTATGGTTGTGGGAAACAATGCAAATGACTGTCCACTGAGTCTGGATAATAGGGTTTATTTAAAAACAATCCAGGTAAGAGCTCTTACTGTAGTTGTTTATCCCACTTATACCCACTCTTTCAGTGCTATGTCTGCATTGGTTTGATTTTGTGGGATGCTCAGGCAGAAAGGCATGCTGCTTCATGCTGAGCTACTGCTCAAAGTTACCAGTCTTGAGCATTATCAACCACAGTCCTGTGCATACTCTGGCTTTTTCTTTTCCCCCACACATCTCTCTGATCTCCAGGCTCCTGCCAAACTTCCAGGATCTTTCTTTAGTCAAGATCTTCAACTTTTTTCTCACCAGCCCTCTTCTCTACAACACCACTTCTTGTTTGCAGTAGCTACTGTTGTTCAGCACCAACTCTCTCTGAAAGCTTGGACTGCCTTCCCCTCCCCAGTTCTCTCAGTCTCAACATATGATTAAATGGATGATGGTCTCATGGAATTTTAACTGGATTCAAAACATGCAACCTTTATTTGGTCATGGTATTATCAAAGTTTACAATAAAGCCACATGATGAGTGAAGATAAAATTTACATACTTCTGCTTGAGATGTTTACCCACACCCAAATACCCAATTATCTACTGTCTGCTAGCATTTATGATTTAAGCTTTTTTTTTTTTCCCTCTGATAGTCACACTAAGGATTTCTATTTTGATGAATAGTTGCCAAATTTCAGGTGTGTCAATCCAACCAGTTTCACTGGGGTTCATACTCAGCAACTTTGCCTCTATAAATTATGAGAAATTAGGGAGATTCCATTATTTCTTTACATTGTAGAATTTATGCAGAATTTGCCAGCAAGAGGCAAAAATAAACATTCAACTTAGTTCAATCCTAAATGCTATGATTTATTTGTCATTTATATTTTAGGTTAATCTTCAGATTATTTCTAAACTTCTGTTTGGGTTTTTACTAGTGTAAAATTTTGACCTGGATAGCTTGCTTATAAGGGCAGCATATTTAAATAGACTTAGGAATCTAAGGATATGTGAATTCATTAATGGACTGTTGAATTATTTAAAAGAAATTAACAATGCTCCATGTCCCCTGAGATACTTATCTGGGAAAAAATGACATCCGTGTTGTGCATCTGCTGGGCAATGAGAATGTCACAGTTTCTTGCATGAGAATTTTAGTCTCTTTGACAGAAAAGTACCCATCTGGTTATTAGAGTCAAGATGTACTATTATTATTTCTAATACCTTTTGTCCATTCCATTTCTTTTACAGTGAATTGATCAGGAATATTTTGTATCGATGTCAGTTTAAAATCTGTTAGAAAAATAGAGCAAGACATCTCTACAAAAAACACAAGAACAACCCCTACAAGAAAAGCAGAAACCCAAATGAAAGAATGACAAGTAAAAAACTTAAATACTTTTATATTGCCTCTAATGCATTTTCACCAAGGTAAATTTTGACTATATAAAAATATGTTATGCTTTCTTCTTACAACTGCTTCCACAAATTCATATTTTTTTCCTCATATTAAAGCTATAAATCTTGCTATTCTTTTCACACGAGTTGTAAGTACTGAAAATCAGAAATGTAAGCAGAGATTCCTCAGGCCTAGAGATATAAATGAAACAATAGCTATCCCTGTGCTACCTGTGGTTTAGCATGTGTTTTAGGTGTGTTTAGCATCTTTTTTGGAAGAGAGCTCTTTGTCCTGTCATGGCAGCTTTTTACCTGTGGGGGGTATCCAGATGCTGTTCCTTTGCCCTTGGTTTTGACGTGGCTTTACAAATTTGTCTGCTGTAATGACATCCTCTCAAAAAGCCAGATCTAATGGTAAAAGAAAAAAAAAAAGTAGGGGAAATGAGTTTGTTTTTTTTTTTTATAGGAATGGAAGAAACCACTCTGATGCTTTTCATCTTTGGACAAAACTTTCATGGGGTATTGGAAAATTAGCATAGGTTGAAAGAAAAGTTTGGGAGATCTGCTGTAGCATAAGTAAAATCAGCAAGCCTCAGCTTGCACAGTTTTTTATAAGCTCATCTTGTCAGAGGACATGGTTTTCTATTCAGGCCCACTGTATGTTTTGCGTGATAAGCATCTCCCACCTGCAACTCTGTTTTAATTTTTCTCTGCAAGGACAAATCATACAGGTGTGTTGTTTTGTTTCGTTTTGTTTTTTTTTTTTTTTTTTTAAATAATGGAACACCTGTACTCTCTGCTATATGTTTGTTCATAATTTCTATTGAAATTTGTTCAGCAGTTCTTCAACTGGCTGTCAAGAAAGCTTATCTCCTATACAAATAATTCTGGCACTTGTACAAGATAATTTTAATGTGGCTGTTCTCTCCTTGTTCTGTAATTTTCTGCTTTTTTTTTTATATTAGGTTACTTATTAGCTATTTCATATTAGACAACTGAAGGCTCAAAACATAAAAATATTAGATGAAACCCTATTATAGATGCAGGGTGGTTTACAGAAGACAAGATAACTAAATTATGGATATCCCCCTTCTCTTCTTCACTCCATAGAGATAGTAATGGCTTAACCTTGAATGGCCAAATGTAAAACAAATCATCTATATGCAGATTTAAAACACTGAAACATCTGGTAGATGAGATTTGTTCTTTGACTCTTCTAGATTAATCTAGGTCAGTGGAATTTCATAAAAGCATAACAGTTTGCTATATTGTATCTCTTGCATGACTTTATTATTTCCTTCCTAATACTTGAATGCACCTAGTATGCATATACCCACAAACCCACAAAATATTAAAAGAGTGGTTAAGATTTCAATATGTGGAAAAGACAGAATTAATGTTGCCAGTGTGATTTCCTGTACCATCTCTGTTCCTCTCTGTTTAATTGCATTATAATCTGAAGTTGAACAATTTATTTTTGCTTACATTTTGCTGTTTCTATACTTTCTGTAGTATGGTGTAGTATCTTTCTACACTACTTTTCATGTACTCCAATACTCCTACATGAAAGTTAAATTCCAAAATACTGGGTGTGTCTTCTGTTTAGAGGATTATTTAAGATTTTAGATTAAGTGGTAATAACTCCTTTCTCTGCTTTTTGCTGGATTATAGCAGTTGAGGAGACTTCTTCATTAATAATAATATTGGGCGCAGTGATAGTTCAATTACAAATGTAATCTTGATTTTTTAATCACATTCAGGCTACTAATATTAGGCGTTCTTAATTCAAAGCTGGCATATTATCTTATGAAAATTGTTGTGCAAGGAATTTTATATCCTCTCTTTAGTTTTAAATGCTATCTCAATGCATATATGCAAATTTAAGAAGCTCATGAGAATGATGAGTACTTCTATAACAACTTTTAGTGAATGTGTGTATTGGTAGAATCTCTTTGTTGATAAGGTTTTCTACTATGTAATTTAAATTTTTTTGTGATAATGTCACTTTTTTCCTGTGATACTTGTTCTTTAACTTAAATAGCGGTTCACATTTTTTGGTGATTTTTCTCATTGACAAAGTTAACAGAAACCCTCGTATCTCCTTTCAGCCTGCATTTTGCTACACCAGACAAACTAGAATTTCTGAGTCCTCTGTTCTGTGGCAGGCTTTCTATTTTCCTGGTCATTCTACCAGTCTGTTTTATAGGCTTTGGATTTTGTTGTAGAACCATAGAACAACCCAGTTGGAAAGAGACCTCAGAAGATCACTTTGTCCAGCCTTTGATTAGAAAGGGAGCCTAGGTGAGGGTATCTAGCACCCTGTCCAATTGCCTCTTGAAATTTCTGAGTCCTCTTCACCAGTGATGGTGAACCTATCATGTCCCTTGGGAAGTTGGTCCAAAAGGTTCTCACTGTAAGACACATCTTCCTTACATCTTTTTGAAAAAGCAGTGCTTTTCTCTAAAGAGACCCTTCCTATTGTTTTGCCAATATGCATTTGAAATAGAAAATACTGTGGCATTTGTCTGCCTAAAATTCAACCATCTCTAGGGACTGAGCTGCTGTTTAACCTCAGACAAGGTTTTAATAAAGTAATGATCTTCCTTTGGAACAAAGACATAAAAAAAATGTGATCTCAACAAGGAGAGTTCACACATCATTACTTGAGGTTTGGACAGTTCAGTTACCCAATGTGCCTTATTTTTCAGTGCATAACCTGTGTGCAAGAGTTTCACATATAATCTACTTTAGTAACTGGCTTTAACTTGACTTTTTAAGAGTCAAGACTTTAAAAACTGCAACATAAAATATTTTTCAGTTTTATGCTTTCATCCTTGAAAAATGTCTAGGAGTCTTACCACTATGTAAAATTATTACTTTGAAGTAGCGTGACTGCATTCAAACCCCTAGATGATCCTAGACAACATTTGTATTGGTAAAATTTAGTAGAAGCTAATAGAACCATACAAAAGTTAGACATATGCTGTTTCATTTTTACAAACATTTGTATTATTAAAAATAATATTTAATAGCAAAGATTTCTTGCCATTAATGAATAAGGATTAGATCTAGTAGATTTAAGCATCCAGGGAGGATGTGTCCCACTTTTCTGACATATTCATAATACAGATTCCCTTTTCTTTCATTGAGGACTTTCTGCTAAGAATGAGAATGTGGAATCATAATTCTCATGCATCAAATATTAGAAACTTATTTCATATTTCTATTGAAACAAATGATTTTTTTAGATTTGACCTAGAGTTTCTAGAATTATTTATGACACACAGAAAATATTTTTTCTTATATATGATTTATTCCTTAATATTAGGCTACAGGAAAGAAAATAGTGTTGAGGCTTTTACATATGAAATATGTTTATGAGTCAGATAACTGCATTCATATTTTAAGAGAATATCTACAACTCTATGAAAATTACTCTATTTTTGAAACAACTTCATATATGTAAAAGAGTCCTGCAAACAATGCAAACAATGTTGTTTTCACAAAATTACTTCACAGTAAATCTTATTCCTTTTCTTGACTGTTTATGTTTTATCTTGCATTTATATTATATAGGGAAACTATGACAGGTGCCAGTGGAAATAAAGAGCTCATCCTCATCTCAGGAGGAAGTCCAAATAAAGAGCTCTAAAGCTTGAGAGCTGAAAATATTTACTGCAGTGTAAATTTGTGTTGACAAAAAAATAATGAAATTATATCCTTAGTGAATAATTATTATATGTTTTTTCAGTTCTGACCCCAGAAACTCTGAGTTATGGATTCCTTCCTTGCAATAATTGAAGCAAGATAATTTAATACTTCTAATTCATCTTTCAGATGGGTTTTACGTTTGCATTTTCAGTGCAGGGAAAGTTGTGTAACAGCTGCATCATCTATTATATTCTCTGATGATAGCTATTTGCCACTCAGTGAAGGCAATAACAAAATATTTTTGGAGAATATAATTTGTTCACCTACTTTTTATACTAATATAAACCCACTATTACTTATGATAAACTTCAACTTACTTATGATGTGATATGACATGATAAAATACACTACTGAATAGAACAGTACAGTACTGTTCTATACATGTATATGTATATCATAGATTTTTTTTTTCTGATTTATTATTTTAAAGAGGCACTCTACATTAAACCATAAATAATATCATTACATTTTTACATAAAATATTCCCATAAATATTCTCTCAACTGTTTGAAAGGATTTATATATGGGACACATGCCTTTTCATTTGAATCCTTTCCTTGCATGGAAATATTTATTCAGGAGTAGACATCTCTCTGATATCCCTTATCACGGGCTAATGGAGATAAGATCTGGATGGATGAAGGAACAGAATTTTTTCCTGGTTCATAGACCACTATGTTACCTCTGCCAAAGTCATCTTATGAGATCAGAGGGTAGAGCACAAAGGTTTGGAGTACTCATACAGAGAAATTAATATTTTTAAATGTATGGAACTGATTAACTTGTATAATATCAAAAATGCAGAAATATTTATGTTTTAATTGACTAATTTTTTCAATTTTGTTGTCTAAATGTTATATCACAAGTAATTGAGTATGAATACATGGATCATAATGTAACTAAAAGCATTCCTCAACTCATTCTTGATTTAAAAATAATACAAATGAAGCTTAATTTCCCTCATGTTCTTTCAGCCCATCAACTGAGTTACTTAATGTTTGTGAAAAAAGTGACATCTGTTGGTATGTTGATCAGCAAGAAATAAATATAATCAAAGTATATTATATTATATTATATTATATTATATTATATTATATTATATTATATTACATTATATTATATTTGAATTATTCTACCTCAGCAGAAACAATTTAAGAAAAATACAAGCTACATTTAAATTGTTTTCTGTCTGCAGGACATTTTCTGCTAAAAGTGTGACAATAAGAAACAAAATTCTATCAATATATTTTCCTTTCAGCTCTTTCAGAGTGAATAATTCACACAGTATGCATGAAATTCTGTTAAAAGCAGATTCTAGTTATGCCTTTTATTTCTTCCCTTCCAATCCATAAGGGAAGGGCTGTTTATAAAACAGCAATGAAGTAAACTGTGTAATGAAAAACTCTATAAATTAGCTCCTGGTACCTGCAGCTCTGCATTTGCCCCTGTGATATTTCCCCTTGCCTGCTAGTCCTGCTGTAACACAAATCCTCAGAATGCCAGGTGCCGCTGCTGGATATTTCCATCGCTCCCGAGAAAGGCTGCCCTGGTCACAACTCGTCACAGGGAGTTGTTGGAGCATCACTGCCAGACATGCTGAGAGCTGGGAGCTCTTGAGTCACTTCTCAGATTTCATACTCTTCCACATGGCAGGATCTAAATGTGGGCATTTTTCTGATCCCAAAGTGGCAGTAGTAGTTGCTAAAACGTTTTAACACTATCAGCAACATCTATTGAAATGCTAAATATTTATGACAAAAACTATCTAATATGCTTTCCAGTAGCTCCTTTAAGAAGCTCTCTACAAGGTGTTGTTTTCAAAAAATAATTTGTGAATAGGCATAAAGGCTAAAAAAAAAAGAACAGCTTGAAAAAGCTTTTTTTTCCATTTTTAAGAATGAGGTTCTGTTCTCTGTCCTTCTGTACTTGTTCATTTTCTGTCCTCATAATGAAAAAAATAAACAAATAAATAAACAAAAAACCACAAACCAACAAATCTTATTTAGGCCAGATTTCAGATAGTTAAGTTTCCAATCTGAATTAATTTCCAGCTAGGTAGTTAGTTCTCAGTTATAACTGTTAGAAGCTAACATTTTCAAAAGAACATAACTTCTAGAAAACAATTCTAACTTATTAAAATTTTTAAAAATTCATCTATAACAGCTAAATTAAAGTAGACTGTAAGCAATGCCTAACCACTTTTGTTTTCATAAAGGTCATAATGCTCTGAACCACTGGCAAAAGGATGTTTCCTGCATCTTTTTAATACACTCATACAGCTTTTTGTAGTTATTTTTTTTCTTCTCTGAATTTTACATTTTAAGCACGTAAAGTACGAGCTTATTTCATTGGTGTCAGTAATTTTCAAACCCCCCCGCCCCCACAAAGATGAGTATCATCAAAACAAATTAAAATATATAGGACTTGATTCCCATTATATGCCCCTTAGAATAATCCTTCATTATACTTCAGATTAAATCTTGCACCTTTAGTTGCTATTTATGAAAATACCAATTCATCTTGTCTTCATCTAGCACATGTAACTTAGGGGCAAGTGGGTAACTCTGCCCTGTTTCCCCTCAATGAAAGTTAATTTGATATTTTTTTGCTGTTTAGATCAACTAAACTATTTCTCTCCCTCGTTTCCTCCTGACAGGACCCCCTTTCTATCCCTCTACCTCCTCGTGTTCCTCGTTCCTCCCCTGACAGGACCCCCTTGTGGCCCCCCTGCTGCTGGTGCTGCAGCACCAGTGCCCTGTACAGTGTCTCAAAGTACCACTAAGAAAGGAAAAAAATTAGCTACTCTTTCCTTATGCAAGTTTAATTAGTCTTCAGATATTTGTTTTAATGATGTCTACCTTCTGTCTTTTAGAAACAAACCCAACAGCCTTATGTGCCATAACTGAGCTGTGCATTTTACATGTCCTGAGTCCTGACTTGCACAGCATATCTTTGCTATGCCTCAGTATATTTGTACTCTGTATCTTGTTACTCTCCACAGCAATAAGGACAACGCAATGGGTAGAATATAATTGATGTACTATTTCTCATGTTGATGTGGAAAAATTTAAAAAAAGGCATTGAGCAACCTGGTTAAGTGGAAAGTGTCCCTGCCCCTGGCAGAGGGCTTGGAACTAGTTAATCTTTAAGGTCAGTCCAACCCAAAACATTCTGGGATCATATCACAAAAATACTAAAATTTCTCTAATACACGAAAAACACTTGAAAATCTCTAACTTGTTTTCTTACAGCTATGAATGTCTTCTTGCATTCTGGAAGCATTTCCTTCTTCATTTATTGCTTTATTCCATCAATAAAAATGTATTTGTAATATTGAACAAGAAATGACTAAAATTTAACTCTTTGTAAATAAAAAGCAGGAACTCTGACTTAAATTTTCCTTTTCCAGGGAAATATGGATCGTAAGATCTCTGGGATTTAGCTAAAGAACACCATTTGAAATACATGTTTCACGCTAATAGCATACATAATGACAAAGAAAATCATAGCTTATCTTACTTCATTTGCAGGTTTTTCAGGCCACTACTGTGAAACAGAAATGAATGAGTGTGATTCAGCTCCCTGCTTGAATGGTGCTGTTTGTCAGAATGATGTCAACAGCTATGATTGCTTTTGCCCTGAAGGTAAGTTGTTCAAAATAATTTATTTTTATTATCTTTGACAATTTTCAAAACTGCCTGCAGTTTGCAAAAACATCTTCTTGACAGGCTTCAAGTTGTTGTTAAAACTTCCTGTCTATGAAAGCTGTTTATTCCCTTCCAAAGTCTTGTTGGCATCTTTGTCCACCAAGTCAACATGTCTACCAAAACAACCATGATCTTTAAGATTGGAGACAAATTAAGAATGGAGACAGATATACTCCTAAATGCTACCTTTTTTCAGACAGAACAGAATGATTTTAGCAAAGTTTGAAGCAGTGGAGAAAACACAAATGAGCAGTATATTAATTACATGGAACATATCAAATTTTTATACTTACTTTTGATATTTTGATATTACTTTTTTGATATACTTTTCAATATTTTGATATTACTTATATTTTGATACTTACTTTTTCTAAGTATCAAAAAATACTTACAAAAACTATTTTTACCTTCATTAATAATATGCATATTTCTCACTGATCATAGCAAGCTACAATGGTCACAATGACCATTGGTCATCATAATGACTATTTAACATCACTAAAAAAATCTATTAGAACTTTCACAGACAACAATAATATGATTTTCAGCATCTGTGGTCTATTTATTTAAAAATGCACACTGCTCATAGTTATCAGTACTGTATGAAAAATTAGCAATTTCAGTAAAAAATTAGTTAAAAACTAAAATGTTTTAAAGCACTTAAAAATACAGTTTCTTTCTGAAATGCTTTCACAGATGGGTTCCTTATGAATATTTTTAAATAGATTTTTAGTTAAAAATAAAGCCAAGGTTTTCATTTATAACCTGGCATGTTCTATGTTTTAATATTTTTTTTTAATCTTCAAATTCTACTGTTTTCTAAATATAGACTCATGGTAGCTGATTTCATAGCTGACAATGTATCAGGTATGCATGTATTAATGCAGGCATTCCAGCAGTGATAACTTCAGAAACTCATCACAAGAGATGAAATTGCCACCAATAATTCTCATAAGTACAGTCTCTGTCATTAGTTAGCTTAAATTAGAAGCCAAAACAGATATTGGAAGGTAGCTGGAAATTAACCTTGGAAAAGATCATTTTGCTGTTTAAGCCTGCCTGACCAGCTTTTACAAAAATAAATCTTGGCATCCACATTGCTAATGTTGTGGCTTACATGTTACCTGTGAGACATGGGTCTGATTAAACTTTAAAAGCAAATAAGAACTGTTATTTTATACATTATTAATGAATTAAGAGTAATTCTCAAGTTTTATGACTTAAGGATCAGTGGAAATTGGTTCCATGGTCAGTTTGAGAAATTACAGGAATATGGCTTGCACTGAGGGTACCAATAGCTTAGCATTAGTCATGGTCTTCCTGCAGCCATGGCCTGTGACAGCACTAATGACACTCATTTTGTAGCATGACCATGAATTAGAATACCTTTACAAGAGCATGAAATGTCAGATATTGGAGAGGAGATTTTCTAGCAATTTCAACTACAGAAAACACTGTTGGGCCTCTGAGTTTGCTAAAAGTTGTTACGACACAAGAAAGTGGGGTTGTTTTGTCTGAAGAAGAGGAGGCTCAGGGGTACCTCACTGCTCTCTACAACTGCCTGAAAGGAGGTTTTATTGAGGCCAGGGTCTGCCTCTCCTGCCATGTCTCTAGTGAAAGGATAAGAGGAAATGGCCCTAAATTGTGTCAGGGGAGGTTCAGATTAGATATTAATAGCTAAGAAAAAAAATCACTGAAAGAATGGTTAGACACTGGAATAATTTCCCAGGGAGGTAGTGAAGTCACCATCTCTGAAAGAGTTAGAGAGGTGTCTGGATGTGTCACTTTGGGAGATGGTTCAGGGGGGTGATGTGGTGATGCTGGGTTGTCAGCTGGACTGGATGATCTGGGAAGCCTCTTGCAACCTGAATGATTTTGGGGTTCTGTAAAACAAATAAAGAAAAAAGTAGAAAAGCGACTATTTGAGAGCTGATTTTGAGAGACATTTTAAGAGTTGATTTTTATTTTGACAGCAGACATCCAAATCCCAGCTTCACTTTATCTGTAATGTCATCAAAATGGCAGCAGATACACAATTCATAGGTTCTTAAGTCTTAATGAACACACTGAATCCTAAATCTGTGCTTTCATTTATTGACTCCTTTTAAAGTATATTTGGCAGAAAAAAAATGCATTTTCCTATAATGACAGAGGAGAAAAAATTTTTAGAATTATCTTTCCATAAGGATTCAAGATAATTTTGTACAAGAGTAAATTGAAAACAAGGGACCTAAAGACATTGCTTTAGAAAAACAAGGCACAAATACAGCTGAATAATGCATTGCTCTTTGGTTTTATTTCCAAGGATTTGAAGGCCTGAACTGTGAAATCAACTTTGATGAGTGCACTTATGGCTTCTGTAAAAGCAATTCAACTTGTTTAGACCTGGTTGCAGACTACAGCTGTGCTTGTCCTCCAGGGTTCACTGGTAAGATTTCTTTTAACTTGGAAAAGAAGTTAAATAGTTAAACTATTAATTTTCTTTTCTGAAATTAATTGCACTTTGTTCAGTGTTTTAGCATTAATAAAAATAAAGTCAACTCAGGGTTCTGTGCAATTGATAATCTGTTTTAATTTCCCTCCTAATATGATAAAAATGAAAGCAGTGTGTGTATGGAAAGCAAAACTGTATTTTGCATAGAAGAAAAAAATTGTTCAAAAACACCTAGTCTGTGAAACATAGGTGAGCAGCTAGGTGGTACTATTTTTTTCAGATTTTATCACAGTCATACTTGATTGAGATGGTAACAAGAACACAATTTTAGAAAGATTACACTTTGTTCTCTTTAACAAAGGTGCCATCAGATCCTTATGATAAATTCGTGTAAGTTGCACAATTATTTGTGTGCCTAACAGGCTTAAGAAACACCACTTTTGCACCATGTAGAGTCTTCAAGGTTCTATTTTCTACTAGAAAGAAAATTCTTTCTTTCTAGAAGCAGGTAACAGGGTCATGGGGAAATCAATAAAACTGTCTCCAAAAATATGCTATTTAAAGAACTATATCAGGCACTGAACACTTACTTTCAGCTCCTGATTTCAGAGAGGCAAATGGAGCAGCATTAGTCATAAGTAGTAACAGGAAGACAAGCAGTGGCAATCTAAGAAATCATACACAGTTAGTGGATCTTGTAATAAAAAGCCAAACAGGTTTGTCCAGAGACCTCAAAATGTGTGGGTACCAGTGGAGAGGAAAGGAAAAAAAATGGGAGATCTATTACGGAGAAATGGAAAGTCAAAGAAACAAGTAGAACAGTGAAGGATGAGGAAGCAAAATTAAGTTAGTTGTAAACATAGCATTTCAGTGACATTCAGTTTGGAAATTTTTCATTCATATTTTGGCAATGATTAAAAGTAAGAAGATGGGACATAAGGAATCTAAGACAATATACAGACATTTAGAATCTGTGAAAGTAGTAGTAGTTGCAATTACCACTGACATCTGTGTTTTCATTCAAAAGTATTCTTATATTATTCAGCATTACAAAACTGAGATATGGTATATTTCCTGTAAGATTTTGTTCTCCTTTTTTACTTCAGTAACTGGCTTTGCTGTCATGAGTTTGCCTAGTATGTCTATTTTGCATCAATTTTGAAAATAACAGAGGTGATTACAAAGTATTTGTTACTATAGATAGAAGTTTAATGCAAAAATTTTAAAAGAAGCTTTTAAAACTTTATCTTTTCCTGCTAGAACCAAAATGGAAAATGTCTAACTTTTCTGCAGTAGGTTGATAACAATCAGTTTGAACTGGGTAATGCAGGGAAAGATATTCATTTGAAAATACAGCAACACTATTTTGGGATGTGATGGCATCCACATTATAGATCCAGAATTACAAATTAATGTGTATGTGTCACTAAGGAAGCCTGGGACAGAGTATGTGTTCCTTAGAAGAAACTCTTTATCCTATATTCTGGATATATATGCATCATACTGATGCAAACAGTTTGCTAGTAACATCCTTGTTCATTCTAAGACAAGCAGGATTCAGGATCTGTCAACAGTAAAAAAATTACAAGTGAGTTATAAGTAGATTTTAATGAATACCTTGAGGCCTATATTGAAGTCATAGAAATTCACATGACTGCATAATAGGCAAACACATAAAAAAGCTCAATTTTCTCCTGCATTTCCTATGTGAGAGACTTTCCATCATAAATGTGCTATTGATCTCACTTCGTATTGGCTTTTTTTGTGAGACAGGACATCTCCCACAAGAAAAAAAGTAAGCCAGCCTTCTGACTGGAATTAGGAGTAGGGACAAGGATCCTCCTGATTACACTGAATATTTTCGTTTGTGCTCATGCTTCTTGTACAATTGATTCACAGTCAGTCATTGTGGTTCTCATTACGTCTGCTCTCTCCAAGCCTTCCAACAACTGCTTCAGCCTCTCTAGAATGAGTCTGTAATGCAAAATACTGGATATTTGGGCTTTTATCATCTACACAAGGCAAACAATGGCAAAAGAGTGTACCATGTTCTTCTGAGTTTTAAGATTTATATAAATGGCATGCAAAGATATTGCTATAATAACAGTGATACACTCAAAAGCTATTTAAGGGCTAAAGGAAACAGTGTGTGTATATATATATATAATGCTTAAGCACTTAATATTTAAGCAATGTATAAATTGCATAATTAATTTAGAAAAACACCATAAACAGAGCAGTTAGCTGATAACAAGTAGCTCTCATAAAGGCATATGTTAAAAAGTTCATCAACAGATCTGCTAACATCCTGCTAATCACATCTTGTAGTCTTCTGATGAGACTTGATCAAGGAAGTAACATTTGAAAAAGTCCACTAAGTTTACAAGACTGATTTTTACCTTTTATTTTCTTTTAAACACTATTGTTTTCCTATAATATCAAAAGCAATTTCAGAAAAAGTTTACCTTTTGTACCTGACCTTAGTTGGTCAGGTACAAAATTGTTTTAGGCCTGGTTGTTTGATTATTTTCCTGTTTACTATCTGTGTGAGGTGGCTGTAATGTATCAGTGCTGATTGGGATCACATGCCTCATGCGCTAAAGCTGTGATGGAAGGGCAGCATTGGACAGGAGGGCCTCCAGAATGGCCTTGGATGAATCCCCATTGAACCAGGCTGTGGTGCTCCACAGGTGGTGCATCTTTGTCCTTCCCTCAGAACAGAGCTGGGGAGAGGCAGTGCCACATGTGCAACAGGGAGCAGGGCTGGATGGTGGAACCAACTCTCTCCTGCTGAGGAAAGACAGCAAGACAGGAACACCCAAAACATCTGAGAGGGACACTTGAGAAGAACATGGAACCCTGTTGTAGCTTCTGCTGCCAGCTGAATTGTTTGTTGCTGAAAAGGAGAGCACCAGAATTCTGGCAGCCTTTGGAACTTGCTGCATAGAATTTCCTTTACTCTGTCCAAGACAGGCAGTTTCTTAGAAAGACCAGGAAAATACTTTCTCTATAATAAAAGCTTGCTCTCAAATGCCTTCCCATGGTAATCTGCATACACAGGATTATGGTAATTATCCTGAAGTAAAGAGCTACTGGACAAATGGACAGATAGCAAAACTGCTACCTCCTTCCCTCACAGTATTTTATTTGGTTTTGCCATTTAGAGGGGTTTTGAGAACATCTGCAAGTTGAGATAGGTAAAGGCAGACCAAGTCTGTTCAACTGGCCAGCCTCGAAAATTAGAAAACATCTTGCTCAACACATCCAAACCTGAAGATAGGTGAAGTAGGGAATTTTAATATTGAACAGTGGGACACCTTCAGTCCATTAGGCAGTAAGACACCTCGAATTAAAACATCAGTGGGAGGGTGTTGAATTCATTGATAATAGAGAAAGAGGAGGCAGTTCTATGAGGTCTGATTACTGACCATTGTCAATATTTGAGTGGATTTTCTCTGGTAATATAACTAATTGGAACTAAAGAAGTCTGTAATTCAGTGGTTTTAGAAGAGAAAGCAAGGGGTTTTAATCTTTAATAAATGATAGGATTATATTGCTCCATCATAAACTTTTTCCTTTTTTTAAATGTTGGAAGAGATTTATTTAATTATTTATATATTTAATTATTAATTAAAAGTATTTCAAAGCTGTTCATGAATATGGATGAGCCCTATGCTAGTAAGGTGACACCAGTGAATACTGGGTAGAAAAAAAATTGATTTTTAAGTGATTTTTACTTCATCACTTAACACTGAATTTTATAGTTGTAGTTTATATGCATGAGATTCTTAATCTGACTTCCTCACTTATATCATGTTCCATATGAATTCTCTATGTGTAAAATGATCCTTCCTCTAAGTATTGCCCATGTCTCATTAATGTTTACCATTATAATGAGACAGCAAAATGAATCAACAGTCAGGATCTAACATCCGTCACACATTGACTTAAATTTACACAAGATAAATATGCAAGCCTTTTAATGCGCTTTCTGAAGATCAAGTCTATATAGTTTCCTCTGTCATGTCTTATACTATTGGGCTTCAGGAATCCTGTAGTAGATATTGTGGCTAAGCAAGTGGGCACTGCAACACTGAACATTTGAAAACCAAAATTATACGAAGATGAGCAAGGTCTTGCAGCTCAGCTCAAGCCATCACAAGACATAAGATAATACCTTTCTCTGGGCTTTCAAAAATCTTTCCTGTGTCATTCTAAATTTTGTTTCAGTAAGCCTGCAAAAGCTGGACAGTGTGTGACACATTGTGCTTGACACAGGTGCTTTTAGTTACTATCATGACAACTGCACAGTACAAAATTATTGAGTCGCTGCATCCTCTTTTAATTGTTAATCATGAAAAGTACTTTCCCAAACAACTCAAAGGAAAAAACTGGCCTGAGAGATCTACCTCTACCCAAAAGGAAGTTCTAGCAGGGTGGGGGTTGGCCTGTTCTCCCAGACAGCCGGTGACAGAGAAGAGTTATAGACACAGCTATACCAGGGGAGGTTCAGGTTGTACATTGGGAAGAATTTCTTAATGGAAAGGGCTGTCAAGCATTGGAATGAGCTGACAGGAAAGTGGTGGAGTCAAGAATAATGGAGATGTTCAAGAAATGACTGGACATGGCCCTTAGTGCTATGGTTCAAGTTGAAATGATGGTGATTGATCAAAGGTTAGACTCAATGATCTTGGAGGTCTACTCCAACCTAATTGAGTCTGTGATCTATGGATGCTCACCCATCCTTACAGTCAGCCACAGAAACTCATTCTTGCTTGCATCTCATGCATCAGATGATGGTTCCACTTCAATCAGCCCTTACAGCCATCACAGAAGCAGCTCAAAAGCCAGGTCTTTGCTGTGATGTCCCCTAATGACCGAGTTCATTTAAACAGCACGCCTCTGTCTGAGCGCTAGTCAAAGCACTGAGGTTTTTCAAACCAAAACAAAACCTGGAAGCTAAGGACTAGAGAGAGGGATGGTTCCTCAAGCTCCTGGCCAGCAGAGCTCTGACTCATGGTAGGGCATGGAGGAGTGAAGGGCTGACTTCCCTTCCCCTGCTCAGCTGGAGCTGCGCAGACGGATTGCTGGTTGCCACAAACACTGTAAATGGCAGGGCAGGCTTCCCACAGTGGAGTGTGCAAACTTAACATGCTGGAAAATAAACAACATTTATGCATACATGAAAATGTATTCACTATGTACTTCTGAGTCATTAGAGAATATTTATTGTCATGTCATGTGTAAGTGTACCTGCTTTGCTTGGAAGGAATTCGGGTTAGGACATTTATGAAAAAAAATCAGTAGAGTGCAGAAAAATCTGTTTAAGTTTCATCATGCTGCAAATTACATTACATAAATTTTTGATAAAATAATACATAAAAGTTAATGAATTGCATGAAAGAAAAGCAAATCAATTGTTTTTTTCCAATAATTTTAAATATAAGCAAAGTTGCTTGGTTTTTTTATGTGAGAAATCAAATGGCACATTTCTCCAATAGTATTCCATTTGCAAATACAAGCATGATTAGTTTAAATTAGAGGGTGAATAATAATAGTTGGAACCACCTGACAAAAGATAAGTTAATTCTTCAATCAAAACTTTAATTAGCTTGTATGGAATTTACTTTATCTTTGCTCTTCTGAAGGAGTTATGAGATCATTTTTGTATTCCAGTTTATCCCCATTATTTCAGGTATAATGGTCGATTTTTTTTTAGTAGTGATTCCAACTGTCATACATAACATAATGTATGTAGAACCTCCATTAATATCTTTCTGGGCATGACTATGTACTTAATTGCTTTCAGATAAATTAGAAAATAATCATTTTATATGAATAGGCTTGATTTTCAATTTTAAAACTGTTGTCAGTTGCTAGGAGGCTCTTATCAAATAAAAAAAGGAAAAACAGTCATGTCTAGAAAAGCACATCCAGTGATTAAAACACATACAGAAGACACTGGAACATGTGGCTGAAATTTTTAGTCATCCTGAGTTACTGTGGAAAATCAACCTAGTTTTTCCTTAATTCTATATTTTTTTTCTATGTTAATGTCATTGATGACATCATTCAATGAACAGTAATATGCCAGCAGAGTGAGGACTGCTTTTACTTTTTACATCTGAGTGCACCTGGAAAATAAGGATATCAAGACACAATTTCTATCAAAATTTTTGTTATAACTGCCTCAAGAATCCTGTTAGGACTTAATTTTCTGTAATGACCTGAGCAATCAGCGAATAAACCCTGACATAAAAAAATCAACCTCCACGCAACTTCCCCAGTGCACATTTTTCAACCCTTACAGACATTTTGTTAATGAATTTGAGAAACAGAAGTGGTATCTTAGGTAATGAATGATAATATTTAGGGTGTGCTTAGTTTTTTTCTAGTATATAGTTCCTCTTCTGAAAAAAATCCACTGAATCATTAATGTTGGAAAAGGTATATTGTTCAACACTGCCTCTGCAATACCAACCAGCATAATACTGGAGATTTTGATACTAAATTATATTTACCAGTATTTTCTGTGTTGCCATTTTAGACAATGAAACAATTGTTTTTTGACATCCTTTGCTTTGATAGAGCCATACTATAAAAAGGTATGACACTATCAGTTTTAGTATGACCACACTAAATAGGAGTCTTATTTGGTGCCATCTTTAGTAACTTGCTGACTTTTTTTTTTCTTTACACTTTGGCTTTATTCTTTGTCATGTTTTTTTTTTCTTTATTTTCTGTGGATGCCCCATCCTTAGCAGTTCAGGATCTATTTGGATGGGGCATTAAGCAACTTGATCACATGGAACGTGTCCTTGTCCATGACAGAGAGTTGGCACTAGGTGATCTGTAAGGTCATTTCCAAACCAAATCATCCTATGATTCTATAGATCTAATATCAGCCTGGCCACTGGACAAGCCCTGAGGTCCTTGCTTGATACCTGACCAGTGGCTAGAAGTGGCAGGGCCACATGTCCTGGGCCTTAGGGCTGCAGTGGTGATAGAGGGAACGTTACACCACAGCTTGGCTCTCTTCACTTAAGTGGTGAGTTGACCAGGGACTACTGAGGAGCCTTGAGGCAGGAAGGGAAATGTGTTAAATGCAGAATGATCTAAAGCTGTTGACACAACTTTCATAAAAAGATTTTTTTGTCCCTTGGCACATTGGTAGGCAGGCAAGAAATGGAATAGCATTAGCTATTTGCTCTGGTAACAATAAAGCAACACCTTGCACCTACTTATCCTAGTAAACTCCAAAACCTCCAGTTACAGGACACACACATTTCACATGATGACAGTGATGCTACAGAGCCCGGGTGCCTCAGGGTGGACTATTACTATCACAGAAATATACCTGTCTCACTAAATTGTTTTGATGTTTTACCAGGAAAGACAAAGAAAGGGCTACAGGATGAGTGTATTTACTCTGCAAGTCTTGAAACAATCTATAGATTGCTGGTTGTATGCTCTATATTAGGTCTGTGTACCAGAAGGAAGTTAATGTTGGCCATTAACCACCTTGTACTGAACCTAATTACTCTAGTTTTGATTAAAGCACACAGTGAATCTAAAACCATTCAATCCTGATTTGAATACATGAAAAGAAGCCAGAATTTCACTGGCATTTTTTTCTAGTAGTAATCACCATCAGATTTAGAAGTTTATATTAAATATTTTATTTAAATTTTTGTCTTCAACTTTGATCTATTGCATCTCATTACCTTTTCTACACAAAATGAAAAAGCTCTTGCTACTCAAGTATTTTCTCTTTGTAAAGATACTTGCACACTGTAATCAAGTCACTTCTTGGTTTTGTTTCTTCTAAATGAAACAGATGGAGCTCTTTAAGCCTTTGCCAACAGCATGCTTTCTTCGGTTGTTGAATAAATCGTGTAGCTTTTCTTGCAGCCTTCCCACATATTTTTAAATATGGAACATTGTAATCAATGTTTTATACAGAAGTATTTTACACATCAATGTTCGCTTTTTGTTTTATTTAAATACGTCTGAGATTCTTTTTCTTATAGCACTGCAGTAGTGCTCATATGCTGAGGTCTTCAGCAGTCCTTTTCAAATTGCTTTTGTTGTTTCCCCACAAACAGCTCAGCTACAGTTCAGTAGCTATAATCTGCATGGGGTTTTTTCTATACTTGTATCTGAAAACTACAAGTGACCAGAAACGACCTGCAGTACATTGAAAAAATGTACTATTTAGCTAAACAAAAGTTATCACAAGATTTCACTTGGTGCATAGTCTTGGTCCCTTGTGGAAAGGAGATGTAGGAAAGGAAGTAAGAGTGGAAATGAGGTATCTGTTTAAAAGTCAGTGTTGAAATAATTGAGTAAGGCCTTTCCACATTTGTCTACAGAAAAAGAGACTCAAGGAAGTAAAAAATGCCTCATATAACTATTATAGTTTTCTCATGAGAAAGATTTGAGGGGTGAACTCAGATTGAATGTGCCAAAAGCTGTACTGCTTACTTTGGAAGGGCAGGCCTTAGTATCTGTCCCTTTGTTATTTCAACCATGTGCATTTATGGTGTGCAGGAAGAATGTGTTTGTCTCTTCCTGCTCATGTTAACACTTTTATCCTGCTTCCCCTGTCTGCTGCAAGCTTGGTTTCACCTCTCTTTTATACCACTATTGTAGAAACATGTTTTGATGGAGAAATAGAGTAGAGCCACAGATCTGGATAGAAGCACTAGGTTCCAAAATCAGAACACACTTATCACACACCAAGTAACTTAAGACCTTTACCATAAGGCAAAGCAAGTTTCCAGACAATCCAACTCATTACACAAACATAAGTCTTCGGACCTCCTTCAGTGTAATAAACAGAATTTATACCCTGCAAATTATATAATCACAACACTAGAACACAATACTAACTATAATCTGTTCCATTCTTATCCAAGCAAAAAACATATAATATACTATGTTGCTTTCTCACTTATGTATCTTCTTAAAGAAAAATTCCATATTTTCTTGAGGGAATCTTCCCAGTTTGATATTATACTAACCATTACAAGGATTTCCTTATTGTCTAATATTTCACTGCAGTTTAAATGCATTACTTCTCACTCTGTCTACTACGAACAGAGCAAACTGATGAATTTTGTGAGAGTACTTTCTTATTTTATGATTGCCATCACATTTCTATTCAAATTTTCCTTATTTAGGCTTTACAGGCCCATTCATTTTGTTCATCCTAAAAGGTCATGCTTTTGAGCTGTTTGTCATTCCTAACATGCTCATATGGACTCTCATTTCTCAATTTTCTTGAATGCACCTCACTGCACAACGCAAAGCACTTGAAAGGCAGCTTTACTGCAGTAAAACTTCTAACTGGATTTTTTGGTTTTTATGTATCCCAGCAAACTATTTATTTTAAAACAAAATTCTGGTGTTTGTTCCTACTTGTGATTTCCTGTATCGTATCTTCTCTTCTGATGGGATTACATTTGTTATATCAAACTCTATCTTCAACCAGTCAAAATTCATGAAGACTTCCAATCCTGCTCTTCAATGTACCTTTTTTTTTTGCCATCAGTAAACTTACTTTGCTACCCACCATCTAGACTGTTGAAAAAAATTTAGTGGAATTGAACGGGCAGTAGATTTCTTTCAAAACCTCTGAAATTCATTCATCCAGTCTGGTAGCAAAACCACTGATAAATAATGTATGAATATGGCTTTCTATAACGTTTTACTCATTTGATAATATGCTCTTATAGTTTCTATGTAGACCAGTTACTGGGATTTCACAAAAAATAGCAGAAACATTAGTGAACAGAAGGAGCATGACATTTGTTACTGGGTTTTGTTATCCACAAAGTGTGTAAATTCAATGTAGAAGGGAATCAATTAGTTCATATAAGGCCCATTTTTTTAATGATTTTTTAAAATATTTTTAGGTTCTTGCAAGGAAACACTTTAAAACTTTCCCCAATATTTCTTCCAGGAACAGAAGTTTCACAAATGGATTTGTAATTTCATGTCTTTGCCTTTTATTCTTTTCCTAAACGCTGATTTTAGTGAGTCTTCAGGTACTTTACCTATTTTTCACATGTCCACAAAGAAAACTATTGAGTTTTTGTCCACGAGTACCCAAGGGTATAGTTCATTGGACCAGCCTGACTATTTAACTCATCTGACAATTCTACAGGCTTTCTTCTGTATTCAATAATGAAGTTTTGCCCATTAGTCATAAGAATTAATTACAATAATAACCTGCTTTACAGCTGGTCTTTTTACTAATGATTTAGGCAGAAGAAGCATTGAACAATTTTGCATGATTACCATTGTCAGTAGTCATCCTTCTTCACTGGATGGCAAACCACATCTCTCCTACATCTTCAATATGAAGCACACACAGCATAATTTCTTGTTACCCTGACCATCCTATAATACCTACATGCTTTTGCTGGTCTGATTTCATGCCTGCATATTTATGTTGTTGTTTTTAGTTTATCCTTAGCAACTTGACCTGCTTTTTTTGTAAGTTGGGCTTTCTTCATGCTTTGAAAACCAGGAAGTGCCATGTTGGTCTCCTAATATCCAGTGTCTTTCTCCCACAAAAAGGAAGCTTGTCCTTGTGCACTTATAGCAAGCAGCAGCTCTCTTAATTACCTTTTTAAGGTTAAATATTCACTTTTTATCAGGTTTCAAATTAGAACATCTCTACATTCTTTGCAGTTCTTCTGAGCTGAAGAATTCCTTTGTTACTATGTTAATCAACTTCCTCTCCCTTTCCATGGATTTTGACTGCTCTCAGCCAAATTTTCTCATTTCTTTCCTTATAGTCAGAGAGTACTTTTCCCTTTAACGTTAAATCAAGTAACTTGCAGTTACCTTTTCCACTATGGAGTGAAAAATTGCCAATAGTACATTCAAATATCTTTGAATTTTTGAATGATGATTCCTTTCAAAAATTATGGGTTTGTAGTTAAATACCCTATGTGTCCAAGTCCTGTGTTGTTAAGAATTCTGCTAGTTTTTTTAGCTATTTAAAAACAAAACAGCAGCAGAAAAACCCACAAGCTATAAAAAATTTAAGGTTTCTTTAAACTGTTTCTACTGGATTTGTGATCTGTATTTAATCATTAAATACAGCATATTGTATGTGACTGTGCAGTATTTTCCACAAAATGTCAAAATCTTACATGGTTTCTTTAATTATCCTTGTCTACAAGCTTCTGTTACCATCCCCTTAAACCTTATACTTAATGTTGGGTTTTTTTCCTTCCTCTGTCTTTCCCTCACTTTTTCTCCTTCCCATTTACTTTGATTTTCTCATACACTCTATTTTTACATGTTAGCTGAAAGTGCATCATACGGTTGAGGAAGACAAAACTGCAAGGTGACACCCTCTGTCACCATGCATTTATTGTTGTAATGAATCCATAATTGTCCAAGTTTTGTTTGTCCAAGAGGAACCCCAGAAACCCCACATGATCCTTTAATTCAGCTCCTTTGACTGAGGTTCCTGGGACTCATTACCTATCTGGTATATCTGATTTGAGTGATACAAGGAACTTTCCATGATTTCTACACAGAACACTAACAAAGGTTCTGCTTGTTCACATCAGTGATAGTTACATCTTTCCTTCTCTGTCATTGGCTTAACTTCTGGTATTCATGTGAGCTCCTGGTCCAAACATTTGTCCCATCTGTTTTTGTTCAGAAAGATCCAGTATTATTTGTAATAGCCTAGGTAGACATTGCCCTAAATTAATGTAGTGTACAACAGAGAAACAGGAGACTGGATTTTATTTTGTATGCCCAATGAGTTAAATGTTTTCATAAGCCACCTATTCCATTATCTTCTAAAATTTCCCCTCTATGTATCTTCTGTATATTAGCCTATGTTTTTATTGTTTCAAATTTGAATAAATTTGATTACAGCTCAATTAAATCTTTTTAAAAGTAGAAAAATGAAGAAACAGCTGAGTGAACTTGTGGGTTTCCGTTTGGATCTGAGAAATGGCTTCATTCATCTGGAAACATGAATGCAACTTTGAGAAATGTTTTTTCTTGCTATTGTTACTAAGGTTATTAAATCTCTAAAACAATTTTTTCAAAGTAGCATATAGCTCTAGTAATAATGGTATTGAGTTGTGATGCTAGAATATACAGAGGACATTTTTGCAAATGCTGTTCATATTTATTCCTCTAAAATATTTAATTTCTTAACTATCAGCTATATCTATGAATATCTCTAGTTTTAAAGCAGTCAAGCAGAAATAAAATAGTGTTTCCAACCTGGAAAATTTAAACTATGCAGTTGTCACTTGCACTGTGAAGCAGCTTTTCTACTTTCCCAGCATGATTTATAGTTTTAATGTTTAAATTTCTTTTCTGTCAGACAAAAACTGTTCCACGGATATTGATGAATGTTCCTCCAAGCCCTGTAAAAATGGAGGCCATTGCCATGATTTGATTGGTGAATTTTACTGTAGCTGTTTGCCAGGTAAGAAGTCACATGATATTTAGTTGAGAAATGTTCTGTGGTATTCAAAAAAGAAACAGAGTTTTTTCATAAGCACACAACTAAGTAGTAATTTATTTTGCTTGAAAAGAGAGAAGGATGAACGGGTATTCTTTAAGCATATGCTACAATTGTTATGCAGGTGGTATCAGCAGAATTTGTTTACAGAATATAACTTGTATTCTGGAAATCCTGCCTTCCAAACTTATGAATAGAGAGCCTTAAAAATCAACCAACTCTGCCAGTAGCATGATTTTATTTCCACCTTTCCTACTAGTAAAAGTTATTTTTAAAATTTCTGAAAGAAAATGTGGACAGGCTATACAGTAGTTGTCATAAGGGTTGCTGCGGTGGGTTGACCCTGGCTGAGAGCTGGGTGCAGTCAGTTAATCACATATCATTTCTGTTCCTCCTTCTTCCTTAGGGGGAGGACTTCTTCATGCTCTTCCCTTGCTCTAGTGTGGGCTGCCTCCCAAGGGAGAGCATCCTCCAAGAACTTCTCTAAGATGTGTTCCTTTCCATGGCCTGCAGTTCTTTACAAACTGCTCCAGCATGGTTCCCTTCCACTGAGTGCAGTCCTTCAGGAGCTGCCTGCTCCAGTGTGGGTCCCCCACAGGGTCACAGCTCCTCCCAGGAAACCTGCTCCAGTACAGGCTTCTATCACCATGGGGCCACAGGTGCTGCCAGAAGCTTGTTCTGGCAGCACCTGTGGTCCCAGGGAGAGAGAGGAAGGGTCACAGCTTCCTTTGGACATCCACCTGTTCTGTCATCCGTGTGCTGCAGGTGGATCTCTAATCCACCATGGACCTCCATGGAGGGCACACCTCCATGTGCCCCTGGGCTGCAGGGGCACAGCTGCCTCACCACAGGCTGCAGGGGAATCTTGCTCTGGTGTCTGCAGCACCTCCTCCCTCTCCTTCTGTACTGATTTTGGTGTCTACAGAGCTGTTTCTCTTGCTATCCTCACACTTTTTTTCTGGCTGCAGTTGCCCAGTTCATTTTTTCCCTCCTCATCTTAACTGTTATCCCAGAGTTGCTACCACTGCCACTGATGGGCTCAGCCTTGGCCAGCAGTGGATCATCCTGGAGGTGGCTGGCATTGTCTCCATCAGACCAAGGGGAAGTTTCTGGCAGCTCTTCACAGAAGCCACCCCTGTACCTGCCCCCCACTGAAACATTGCCATGAAAACCCAGTTCAGTTGCGGCAAGTGATGAGATACACCAGCAATATCTGAATTTGTTAATGAGAGTAGATCAACTTTTCTATCTTTATGTGATATACACAATTTTACTCACAGAATCACAGAATCAGTTAGATTGGAAAACCCCTCTGAGATCATAAAGTCCAACAAATAAAAGTATCTTACTGATATATGAACCTATATGCTTCACTATGGCTTTTCAGTTTGGATTGGTGCTAGGGGCAAGAATTTACAATATTGAACTGTAGTATCTTTTAATATAACCAGCTAATTTAATATGTGACACTTGCATAATATGACTAATTTTTTTTTTTTTAATCCCCCATTTTCTTTATTGTGGGCCAACTGGTTGTCAGCCAATCAGAAAGTAGTGAGCAAAACATGAGGCAATAGTACTCTTTCACTTGCAGTTTTTCAATATTCTTAAGTCAGTTACATTGCATTAAACCTTTTTCTACAAGGTCAAGTTAACAATGTAAGGATAAAATGATCAAGCTTCTATTTAGACAGAAATACTTACTTAAAGTGGATAGGCAAAAGAAGTGGTTTAAAATTTTTATGTCCCTATAAGAGTTATATAGGTTTTTAAAATGTATACAAGCTACTTCAAGCCTAATGTACAAATACCTTGAAAGTTATTGATGTGTGGAATACAGGAACTCACAGCCAGCACTACCACAAGTAATAGTATAAGGGCATGAATATAATTTGAATATATGTATAAATATTTATGGATATTACTATATATAGAAGTATGTGTATCTGTGTATTATACGTGTGCATACATATACATACTCATACTATTTTTTAAGACACGAATCTTACAGTAGACTTTCAAGATGCAGAATATTGAGGGTTTATTATTACTGTTATTATTATTATTATTATTATCATAATTTATTTTGGCTAATTTTTTAAGGCTGAATTCTTATATGGTGCTGTAATAAGTTAGTTTTACTTTTTCAGCTGCAAAGACTGTGACTATATTTCATCATTCCTTCCATTGTAGGTAAACCAAATGTCGCATCTCATTTTGTCAGTGTAGTTTGCTCTGTGAAATTACAAACACAACAATAAGTATGAAAACATCTTCCTGTTATACTCCTGTCATACTTCCTGGTATACCTTATGCATGAAATTAATACTGAAATGCTGTAAGAAGTACACATATGAAATCTCAGACTATAAACATTTTCTATTACCATTTTGAATATTTGTGAGATACAGTCTTTGTGAACAATTTACCCATCTGCAAAATGCAGGATGAAAAGCAATGGTTTATAAAGTATTTAGGACTGCAGAAAAGCAATATAGCACCTGAAGGACAGCACAAAGGAATTTCAGCTAATAAATTGGCTTTATCAGGAATTCAATTTAAATGGCTCTCTGCAAATGCATGCAGCATGGGGAATATGCAGGAGGAGTTGGAGGTGGATGCATGCCTACATGGATATGATATTATTGGCATCACAGGGACGCAGCAGAATGACTCCTATGACTGAAGTGTTGCAATGGAAGGATAAAGGCTTTTTAGGAAGGGCAGACAAGGCAGATGAGGAGGCAGTGTTTGCACTCTATGTCAATGTCCAGCTGGAATGCATGGAGCTTTGCCTGGTGATGAATGAGGAGTCAACTGAGAGTATATGGGTCAGGATTAAAGAAAGGGCAGGGGCAGGTGACATTTCAGTGAGAGTCTGGTACAGGCTCTTCCACCAGGAAGTCCAAGTGGTTGAGGCCCTCTGTAGAGTGATGGGAGGAGCCTCGCATTCAAAAACCCTAGTTCTCATAGAGAACTTCAACCATTCTGGGTTTGTGTAGCCAGATTTTTGGACCTGAGGGGCTATAGAGACAACAGATGAAAGATCTTAATCAGGATTACTTACTACTCAGTATAAAACTAAAGAACTACTAGTAGATTACAGCATAACATAAAACTGTGCACTATATCAAGGGACCTACATTAAAGCTAGAGAAAGAAATAATATTTATTAGGAGTCAACTGTAACTTACTGAAATGATGATAATGTGCACAGATTCCTTCACTTAATATCTGGGGTGTAATGGTGGAGAATCCCTACTTGCAGGAGAAACTCCACACAGTTCCAGGAAAATGTACAGGCTTCTGCTTTGTGAAAGTTTGGTGTTGCATTTATAGTCATAAAAGGAGGTATCAAAAGGTCAGTCAAAAATCTGACTTATCTTCCCAGATCTCACTTCAATATTAAGATGCTCATTGGCAGCTGGGAGATGCCAGACCAGGGTTAATCCCATGGCACCAAAACAACTCACTACAAGACAGCTTGTCCTACTTGATTTACCTGGCTGGTTAACAAACAACAAATAAATTCTTATGGGGGGTGAGAAGCCCTGCTACCGACTTGTGGAACTGCATCTGAATTACTGTATCTAAGTTTTGCATTCTCTGCTAGAAGAAGGACATTTCCTTACTGAGGCAAGTCTAGCAAAGGGCCATGATCATGGAGAACATGATATACAAAGAGACACTGAAGTAATTGGACCTGTTCATCCCGAAGAAAAGGCTGAGAGAATTTATTGGAGTTTACTACTACCTCCTGGAAGAATACAGAGAAGACAGAACAAGGTTTTTCTTACAGGTCAAAATTCCCTCAGGACAAGAGTCAATGGACACAAGTCAGAATGCAGGAAAATTCAACATTAAGGCATAAAAAAACCCCCGAAACCAATAGCACTGTGGAAGTGGTTAACTACTGGAGCATATTTTCTGGAAAACTTGTGGTATCCCCATCTGTGAAATCATATTTGAATACTGACAGGACAGTTCCCTTAGCTACTTGATCTAGCTGGGATTACTATCAGTGAGTATTAGACTAGCTGTCCTCAAAACATCCTTTCCAACTCAAGTTTTCCTGTGATTCTATTACTAAATAAGGAATCTTTGTCCAGTTTTACTTTATAAAAGTAATACTTTAAGGTGAATTTGAATTGAACTAACTGTACCTACACTAAGTCTTTAAGGCTGTAAACATTTTGACCAGATCTAAAAAAATTCTGAATATTCTTAATTATAGTGTTACATCTTATCAAGTTTGTGGCTGAAAATAATAAAAGTGTTTGTTTATATGCAATGTTTTTCCAAAACCAGATTTTTTATGACTATTCAAGAATTTATCAACTCAATTTTTTCATGAATATTAATTATTTATTCCACTAGGAAATGGTTACCTATGTATATTGAATTTAAAAAAGGGGGGAAACAAAGTTAAAAACAAGGGCCATATTTTATGACAACAGTATTCTGTCATCTGGAAATCATGCCTTGAAATGGCCAAGTAGAGAAGCATAGTTTAAGAAAGAACTGAGGAACCTCTTTCTAAAATTTATGAGGTGTCTATGAGCAATATCTATGTGATATTTAAGGAAATTTTAACCTACAAAATGCTGGATTTTTACAATATATTCAGAAAGGCATCAAATTTGCTCAATGGAATATAGGAAGTTCCTTATGGAGAAGTGAAAACCTTTTAAGATTGTAGAAGACAAGAATCCTAGAAACATAAAAAACTTTTAACAGTTGACATTGCATTTTTCTATTTGTTTCCACAGAATGGGATATAACTAGAGAATTTATTTGGAAGTTTTGGTAAAGGATTAGAAAAGTTCACAACCAAAATATCTGTAAACCAATACTACAGAATCCTTTGACTTTTAAAGCACTGGAATCTTTGGAGGTTTCAAAGGGAACAGACAGCTAGAAGTTGCTAAACTAATAATCTCTCCCTAAACAGTCTCTTTTTTTCTGCTCTCAGACAGTTGTAGGCTGGATGCACAATTTTTCTCTTTTAGAAATCATTACATCTACTACACGATTTCTTTTCCATCCCTGTTTGTGCCTCAGTGATGTATTATCTCTGCTATACTTAACTGAATACATAAATATTTTTTTTCTTTTTTTTTTTTGTTTGTTTTTTTTTTGTTTTGTTTTTTTGGGGTTTTTTGGGGTTTTTTGGTTTTTTTTTGTTTAATGGGATTACTGGATTATTAGCACGATTGCTAAAGGAGACTGATTTTGAAGCAGAAAATCCGATCAGTTGATGGATTCAACCTAAAACCAATTTTTGTTCAACTTAATACACTGAATCAAAGGAGCAGCACTTCTGATTAAGAGTAAACATCCACACAGAGAAATTGTAAATCAAATTCTTCCTTTTCGGAAGGTGTTGCTGTTATTAAAGTTTAGTGTACCATGAAATAAGACTGTACTTTCTTTCAAACCTTTCTGGCAACCCTTGTTATAAAGTAGATGCTTATACATTAAAGTTTTTACTCCAGGAAGAGACCTTAGGAAAACTATTGCATGCTGTGACTCAAAAAAAGTGAATCATCAAGATTACAGATGAAAAAAGTTTACAAAATTATTCAATTCTTCACACTGCTGCTGCACAATGATCCTTAACATAGAATTTGTAATGATATTTTTTGCTTTGATTTCAAAGTTGCTTGATCAGAAAATGCAGCATTTTTCACATGAAGCTGTTGCTCTGTTTGCCAAAAAGACTACCTGATGCATAGCTTAAAATACCAATTCTCTATTTCTTGCTCCAAGTCACAATTCACCTATGCAATTTATAAATAATGTTTTTCTTCTACCTAACATCCTAACTTGTACTGGGATAAAATTAAGTCTAAACTAAACAAGTCCATCTAATCAGCTGTAGAAAGGTTGTTCAGCAGACTGACACAGAAGATACTTTGAGCATTCATATAGCAAATAGTACAGAATTGCTTGTAGCAGTAGTTAGTGGACTCAATATTTTAGGGTAACAGAGGCCAATATATTTGCATGATGTCTCTTTTTCAGTCCTAATACTGAGACTTCTGTAGGCAGTCACATCCATGACATTTGTGCTGGCTCTTAATCCAGGATGAAGGCTGAGGCCACCTAAAGTCAGAGATGTTGGAGGAGCAGAGGTTATGTAGATGGGTCTCCAGGACCTGCCATTTTTACTGCCCCTTGCAAAAGCAGTATCTGGAAACAGTGAGTGACAGGGAACATGTCGTAGGGTGACGGTATGATCCTTGTATCCCCAGTCGTCTGTTCTGTGTGTACTGGATGTTGTGCTCTGTGCCTCCAAAAGTGGCCCTGAACAGTGAAGTCTCTTTGGTTATCAGCTTGCTCACTCCCCCACAGTCGGCGGGACAGACAGTGCAGTATATTAGTGCTGCTTTGTTTTTCCTTTTTTCTTTTCCGCCTNTCCTAATACTGAGACTTCTGTAGGCAGTCACATCCATGACATTTGTGCTGGCTCTTAATCCAGGATGAAGGCTGAGGCCACCTAAAGTCAGAGATGTTGGAGGAGCAGAGGTTATGTAGATGGGTCTCCAGGACCTGCCATTTTTATTGCCCCTTGCAAAAGCAGTATCTGGAAACAGTGAGTGACAGGGAACATTATTAGGGGTCCTTCCCAAAAGTTTTTCCTTACATTTATAGCTCATCCATAAACTAGTATTTTTTTTCTCTCATCGCTGTGAAATGTTAAATATATTTTTCTTCACCTCAGTAATTTTTCTGTGGTTTTGAGAATCTTAGTGTATGTCAGAATCCAAGACATTCCTCTCCGTGCCCCGAACCCTGGACAGGGGTCTGGGCAGCCNAACATCTGGGGTCATCTCCAGCAGAGAAGACCTCGACAAGTGTATTGAGATATTTTTCTAATAGAGATATTCCTGAGCATGTCCAGTCATTTGTTACCACTAAAGGTCTGGAAAAAAGCCCCTGATCTTCTCATTATCAGAAGAGAAAGACTGGATAATACACAAGAAAATGAGTATTTAATGGGTATTCTCCCCAAACTAAGAAGTGATTGGATCTACATGGTCTGGTTGAGATAGAACTAGTCAGTCCTCTTCATAGAAGTTGTTAGATTGTGGTTTAGATTTCCNGCCCCTGATCTTCTCATTATCAGAAGAGAAAGACTGGATAATACACAAGAAAATGAGTATTTAATGGGTATTCTCCCCAAACTAAGAAGTGATTGGATCTACGTACATGGTCTGGTTGAGATAGAACTAGTCCTCTTCATAGAAGTTGTTAGATTGTGGTTTAGATTTGTGACCAAAGTCGTGTTGCTAACTGGAGAATGTTTTGGCTGTTGCTGAGCAGTGCTTGCACAGCATCATGGCCAACTCTGTTTCTCATTTTAGCCCAACAGTGAGTAGTCTGGATGGCCCCAATGAACTAAAGAGATATTCTATTCCATATGCAACAATATAGTCAGCTATAAAAACCTGGAAAGAGTTTTCTAAAGTAGCTGTTGCTAGAGACCACATGGCCATTGGGGGGAGGTGAAGAGTGCCTTTCCGTTACTTGGTGGGGTTTTTTTCGCTTGTTTTTATTTTTTTTTTTTTGTAACCCACTAATTTTTCCTTATCGTAACTCTCCAGTTTTCTCACTTTTTTCTTTCCAATTCTCTATGTAAATCAAATTTGGAGATATACATACCTGTTTTTACTTTCATGATTTTCACTAAAAAAGCAAGAGAACAGTGCAGAGAAGTCTTAAGTTTTCTTACTGGAAATTATCATACTTTTGGATTAAGTTGCCATGCATGTTTGAAGTTGTAATGGTAATCTTAATATACATGTTTCATGCTAACAAGTCTTTGAGATTGTATAAATAAAAATGCTGCTGGAAAAGTGCATGTTAGCATATAGTGCACAATAGCTCATTCCTGTAATGGATATGTAATTGCTCAGACATTGTGCATTCAAAGTCTGCACTATGATGTAAAACCAATTGTGCATTCTGTAATACACTGGCATCTATACCTTCTGTTTGTTCAAAATGTTCCCAGAAGCACAGGAAGATTTAAAATTTTAAACCTAATCTTTATTATCTGTTAGAAATTGGTCATAAAGGTATTAAGAGAAAATAAAGCCCTGCAATTTCTACTTCAGTGAGATTTCATTATATTATTCTTACAGAAATAAACATTTAGTGAGTTTTTGCACTGAAAGACTGAAAAATGTAAAAGGTTGGTAAATTAAGAAGATGTAAAACAAGATACAATGATTTTTTAAAAAATCTTGAAATAGATATACCTTTTAATTACAGTTTTAAAATGAAAATAATTAAATGAAGAATGAAGAAGAAAATTCACACAATGACACTGAAAACCATTCATTATACATCAACACATACTATGTATATATACTTGCACCCATGTGTAGGAGAAGGAAAAGGTGGAATCCAAAAGTATCACACGAAAATAGGAAGGCAGAAAGGACAAATGAGAAGAGCAACACACTCTGAAAAGCTCATTAAAAAGTCTCTTCAAAGACTTTACTGTTAAGGCAGCCTGTGATGAAGAAAGAGAAAGCAAACATGGTGAAGGGACCACATGGAAAATTTATTGATACTGTAAAAAGGATACTTTATTAGGTTTAATGACTTCATAAAGAAAGTTTCTTTTTTTATTATTCCAATTTTCTACCTGTTTTCCTATTTTTCGGTATAGTGCTTCATGGCAGTGGTAAAAGAAATTTTCCTGCAATAGAACAAGAAAAAATTGTCAACTTCCTCTCATTTTTTCAAAAAATGTGCTGTCATTTATGAGGCTAAAAATACAGGGAAGAAAATTGATTAATAGCTCATTTGTAATGTCAATTCAATCCACCAACCCTAGCAGATGACTTAAAAATGTGACATTTTTCTAATAAAAACAACACTATTTATTTCAAAGTGTCTAATACGACATTGAGTTACTGCTACCAAAAGCAGACACAAAAGAGTGATGTCTTGAGGAACACTGTAATAACCCATTACAAATCCCCCAGGTGAGGAAATATCTCTATGACAGCCTTTAGCTTGAGTCTATTCATTTCTAAAAATACTGTAATGGCAGAAACAGGAGGGAAAGGAATGATTATGATACTAACCAGCTATTTTAAAGACCTGTTAAAACTATCATAGCTGTATTTCACAATTCACCAAACTTATATTCTTTTATAAAGGATTTAATTTGCCAATTGTGACTAATTTTTAATTTGCTCCTTCTTATGTTTGGTATCTCTATATTTTTCTTTTTTTTCTGATACATTATTGGAATATGTTCCCATGGTTAAGTGCCTCTTGTTTATAGAATGAGTCCATTCACTTCACATTTAATAAGAAATTAATAAGATTTACAATGATGCAATCTCTGGCTTTTCTCTATCTTTTTCCATTTCTGACATTAGAAATGCAAATAATATTTGTTTTCAGACATCACATCTCAGAAAACTGCTAAAAGTTTGATCAATAGGCTCAAAATCATACATTTTGTGGGGAATTTAAAGTGATAATCAAACTATTGTCTTTTCCTGATGTTAGTATGCTATGCCTACTAAACATAATTTTTCTGTTTGATTTATATGTTTAAAAATTGTTTGTTCCAAAACTTCTATTTCCGAAACGTAGATAATTAGCAGGTTATTTATCCACCACATATCTAAATACATTCGAATTTCTAATAAAGGATCTAAAGGTTTTCAAATTATGATCTGCTATGTTGTTTGACCATCTTTGATTAAAAAAAAAATAAAAATCAGCAGTGTATTTTATAGCCATAATTGAAACACTCTTTATTCTACTGCCATTTCTAAAGAAATATTGACAGTTTTCATTTTGGATATGATTTATTCTTTTTCTTTGAATTTTCCACTAATTTAATTCTTCATCTAAGTTTTTGATCTGTCTTTATGTTTTTTCTACTCTTCTCTAAAATAACTTCCTTCTTTGCCAACTCACTTTCCAAGTTTTCTTCTGGTCCCACAATGTACTGAAAAATAATTAGTATTTCTTCAGTTTTCATAATCTATGTCTCTACTTGCAATAATAAGGAGTAAAAATATTGTATAAAATTCTCAACAAGAGAATTTCTTTACCAGACCTTCAGCAAAGTCTACTGCTATTGCTTTATGTGGTTTAATCACCATTGTATTTCCTTTACTTACCTGTTACTAAAATCAATCCCTTTCCCACCTCCCCCCCCACCAGTTTTCTAGTACCATATGGTGTTCTAATCAGATAAGAAATGAAGGATCATATTGGATTTCATATTATCTTTAAAATTTACAAAAGACAGACTAGAAAATATATGATAGATGACAGGGAATGTCTGTGTACTTTGCTTCTGTTCCAACAGATTGCTTGTCAACAAATTCTAAGTAGTTCAACCCCAAAATTTTGCTTGCTACTGCTTGCCAATCTTAATTCCATGAATGGCATGAACAGCAAACCAAAGTATGTTTGTTTTTATTTTCATATTTGTCTTCCCAAATTCTACTTTAAAATCCTTTACAGTCCTGAGGAAATGCATACCTGACTTTATGTGACACTTGAAACCATTCTCTTTTTAATAAAGCCATTGAACTTACTTTCTGTAGCAAATTAATTCATTTCTAAAATAAGAATATTGAACTGAAGAGCCCTTTATTTAATCCAATATTGTATTACACAATGGGGGGCAGCTCATCCTTTTATCTCCTTACTCTTGACACATGAAATCTAAAAGCATGCAATACCTCCAAGATGTAACTGAGGAAGAATAGCAACATTGCCCACTGCTTGTGCTGACTTTGCTGGGAGCTTTGTATTTCACTGATCTTTTTTTTCAGAGATGTTAAGCGGAAAATCTGTATAATTCAGAATTTAGGCAATTCATATTAATGATTTCTATTTTTTTTTTATATTTTTGTCATTGCTTTTATTTGTTGGGTTTTTTTTTTCTTCTGATCTGCTAGCAGCAATGCTTTTACCCCAATTCTAACTGGTGTAAACTATTTCAATTAAGCAATTTCTTACTCTCATTTTTCATTATTCATACGGGAATTGTAAATGCCACAGGATTTGCATATCAATTACAGAAAGATGTTATATAGGAGAGGGTAATATATTACCTATTCCTAATAGCAATCAAATTATGTTATACAATACATATCAGCTTCTCAGCAGATCATGACATCATCACAAAAGAAGCAGCAAACACCGACAACTTTGCAGTCCTCATGGGAAAATTGAAATGAATAATAGATATTATTTCATAAAGTTTTTTGGGTTTTTTTTTTCTACTCTTGCAGTTATTTTGTTCTGCAGGTGTAAAACATATTAGGTTCTGTTTTAATGCATCATACCACAAAATTATAAGATAGCCTGACACATTTCAAGCCAGCAAGCAGAGTCAGAATAAAAACTTATTCTGTGTTTTCTTAGTGTAAATAAGAGAGATTCTGAAGCTGCCTGCTGTGGTATGGTAATCAAACCTCTGTTGTAATAGCTGTAAGTCTTCTGGTGTATTACTGTAAGATGTGCAGAGTATGTGTCTGTTTTTTTCTTATTCCTTTAGTTCTAATCCATCTGTTAGTGGAACTGGCAATTATATTCTTACAGTATTGGAAGATGTATCTAGCTATTATGGCTCTTTGCATAGGCTAAAGGGCTTTTTTTAAAGAGAAAAACACTGTAGAGCAATAGTTCTCCTACATCTTCTCATTAAATTGTATGGCTTAAGGCCCAGCTTATCCAAAAGCAGTAGAAATGGTCATTGAAGTCAAGTTGCTAAAAGAGACGTGGTGCACTCACTAGCCCTCACTGGGAGAAAGAAATTCAAGACAGGGGAGAATGAACAGAAAAAAAGTTACAGAAAGGTCAGATTTACTCCTTTTGAAAAAACTTTGATCAGAACTACTGTTCTGCTCTTTTGCACTATATTCAAGAATAGACAAAGAACCTTTAAAAAGCAATAGTCTGAACAGACCCTGTGACCTCAGCCACTCCTCATACAGCTTCCCTTCAAGATCCTTCACGGTCTTTTTTGCCCTCCTTTGGACACTCTTTAATATCTTTTTTATATTGTGCCACCCAAAACTGCACATTGAACTTGAGGTGAGGCTGCCCCAGCGCAGAGCAGAGCAGGACAATCCCCTCCCTTGCCTGGCTGGTGATGCTGTGCCTGATGCCCCCCAGGACAGGGCTGGCCCTCCTGACTGCCAGGGCACTGTTGGCTCGTGTTCAACTTTCTGTCAACCAAGACCCTTTCCACAGTGCTGCTTTCCAGTATCTCATTCCCCACTCTGTGCATTCAAGGGTTGCTCTGACCCAGGTGCAGAATCCACCACTTTCCTTGGCTGAACTTCATCTGGTCAGTGATTGCCCAGTGCTCTAATCTGTCTGTCTCTCTGCAGGGACTCTCTGCCTTTGAGGTAATCAACCATTCCTCCTAGTTTAGTGTTATTGGAAAACTTAGTATTCCTTTAAGTCCTGTGTCCAAGTAATGTATGAAGATGTTGAAGAGCACAGGGCTGAGGATGGAGCCCCGTGCAGCCCCACCAGTGATAGCTCACCTGTCTAATGTCCCCCCATTCCCTTTTGCATCCAACCCGTGAACCAGTTTATCACCCAGCACATGATGTGTTTATCCAGCTGTGTGCTGGGCATTTTGTCCAGAAGGATTCTGTGAGAAACAGTATCAAAAGCTTTGCAGAAATCCAGAAATATTACATCAATTGGCTTCCCTTGATCAATAGTGGGTTACCTTGTCCTAAAAGAAAATCGTGTTTGATAAGCAGGACTTCCCCCTCATGAAGCTGTGACCAATACTGTGTTGTTTTTCAGGTGCTCTTCCATAACTCCTGGAATAATCTTCTTCATGATTTTATCAGAAGAACCCAGAGTGTTCAAATGAAAATGCATACTGTAAAATCTGTTTGTTTGGCTACAGCTTCAACTGTGGTATTTAGAAAGGATTCAGAGCAATTTCAGAGCTGTAGGCTTGAGGTTAGGCCAAGTTACAGAAAGGTAGAAAAGAGCAGAAATGAAGTATTATACTGTCAACTCTAACTTGAATTCTTGAAAAAATAGTGGAGAAAATGTGAAGTTGAACTATTTATAAGCATCCAAAGCCAACAAAAATATGACAGTCCCTAGGTAGCAGATCCACCATCGACCTCCATGGGTTGCAGGGGCACAGCTGCCTCCCCATGGGCTGCACCAGGGGCTGCAGGGCAATCTCAGCTCTGGCACCTGGAGCACCTCCTGCCCCTCCTTCTGCACTGACCTTGGAGTCTGCAGAGCTGTTCCTCTGCTTCTTATCCCATTTTTCCCTGGCCACAATTACCTCTGTGCAATCACTTTTTTCATCCTTAAATATTATTACAGAAGGATTACTGCCATTTGCTGATGGCCTTGGCCTTGGCCAGCAGGGCATCTGTCCTGGAGGCAGCTGGCATTGGATCTGTCAGTCATGGGGGAAGCTTCTGGCAACTTCTCACAAAAGCCTACCCTGTAAGCCCCTACCCTGCTACCAAAACCTGGCCAAGCCAACCCAATACACATGCCAAGGTGATGTATTTTCCTCTTTATTACCCTTTATTTTTTTCAACACTGCTATTATTAATTGCATATTTCTTACAACTTTTACATTTTGTATAATTTTTTCAACAAGTACAATTTTTATATTTGAAATTCCAGAGGACCCAAGCACAAGCAGAATTTCACTATGATAGGTGATGAATGACAAAAACAATTGCAACCACTCTATCCCAAAAATCAAATGAATGACTTTTTTTTAATATATAATTATTATTGCATTCAGTTCAAATAAGGAGAAATTGGCAACTCATTATGTAAGAATCCTAATGACAATGAATATATTGTCCAGGTTTTACATGAATTTATTAAGTTCTGGCATTTCTTTCTTTCTTTCTTTCTTTCTTTCTTTCTTTCTTTCTTTCTTTCTTTCTTTCTTTCTTTCTTTCTTTCTTTCTTTCTTTCTTTCTTTTGTTTAAGCTTTTCTCAGATGTAATTTTAACAAGAACCATAAAAGTTTTTCCCCAGAAGTAGTATTTGTTCAATAAGAGTGAATGAATGCACATCAAATCCTGCTGGCTCTGACAATAAGCCTTAATGTGAGGTTTCAGTTAATAGTTTCAGATGTTCCTGCCATGCAGAATATAAGGAGCCATGTAGTGAAATTGCCATAAATCACTGTGTGGCTGGACTATGTCAGAATGGATCACAATTCAGTGATCTCCCTGGAGAGTTTAAGTGTCACAGCCTGACTAGTAAAAATCACTTTTGTCATGAGGCATTTGGGTTTGTCAAAAAGAAAAGTCTCAAGAATGTAAATGTGGCTCTTTTTTTTTTTTAAATAATATTCTGTTGCTAAATTTTCCTCATCTAAACTTATGAAGTATCTTTTGGATATCTGTAACAGAAAAATAAATCAAAATGTGCTCATTTCTTTTTGTAGGAAATAATGTATTGTTAAGTACTGTAACTGACTCTGTTTTGATGAGAAACCTTATACATAACCAGATGTTTAATATTAAAATTGAGCCCTGAAACTACTACCCTTTGTTCTTCAACTTAGTATAGTGACTTCTTTAGTTAGATCAGATTGCTCAAAGCCCAATAATCCACGCTGTAATACTTCAATAATTAATTCAAAACACAGAAATAAAAGGATACATAGGCTAAGACCTTTATTTCAAATCTATAAAGTTATCATGAATAATAATTTTTATTTCATCAAGGAAAAAAAAAACCTGTTGGCTTTTCTATATTCATTATCTCTACTTTGATGAAAGACACACATGCAACAGCTATAGATATATCTGTGCATAGCTGTTACCATAATTGATCAACATTTCCATTTTATTTCTTTATCATAATTTTTATATTAGGTTTATGTAGTACTTCATTGTGCAGATGTTAAGAGCTATTTACAAAGACAAAAATGAGAGACTTAAATTTTTAATGGCAATCAACAAGGAGGAAAACTTCAGCTGTGCAAGAACGTTGCACAGCTGGTGTTTAGGATGGAATTGAAACATAGCTTGAAGTCACCTTTCTGCATCTGATTTAAAAATGAAAATGACTGTATGTGTAGGGCACTTTTAGTATGCATTGCCTTGTATTTATGCCTCAAAGGGTTGTTCAACAAGCCAGAATTTGTAAAGTACAGCATGTTCCAGCAATTTACCCTGATGGTTAGAAGCTGCTGTCTTCCCTCATGTAACGAGATGTTCAAAAGTTAAAAAATCTTTCAGATCAGGAGGTCTTCAGTCATGCCTTAAAAACACGATTTCCATTTCCTCTAGTTTAAAGACTATGTCCAAGCAGTACTGAACTTTTGAAATTTTGTACTTATTTATTATAGTCAACTGCACTTAATAAACATATTAAAACTAGGTTATGTTTAGTTTTGAAAGCTACCACGGCATAGTGTAGGACAGATTTATTTGAACATCTTTGACCAAAGAGTCTTCCTCTTTGTCTAAAAATTTGACTAACACAATGTCAGATATGAGGAATCTCAATGGCACACTGGAATCTGTCGTGGCAATATCTATGCTACTGAAGCATGGCATTGCTTTATAAATATATTTTTAAATTAAATGTGAAGTTCAGATCTTCAGCCAGACTTGGTATCTAAGTTTGTAAGACACTGGAATTCATTATATTTAACTCACTGAACCAAATCTCTAGTTTAAGTCTTTAGTGGCTTTTCATGCTGCACTTGCTAAATTATAATAAATTGGTCCAGTCTATTTTGATCTTTGTTGCACTAAAAATATTTAGAAAATTTTTAAGTGCTCTGCTAATAGGAGACCAGAAAACTGTACTTCTTATGCTTTATCTCACTAAGTTTTTATGACCAAAATGTCTGAAATTTGAATCTTTGCATTTATATTCAGCATTTGGATACTAGCTCCGCACACATGGATTGATTTTTCAACTGCTTTACATCACTTAGTTAAATATATTTATGTGGTTTGAAAAAAATCAGTCAAACAAAGAATGTTTCCTTGCAATTATTTATTGTGTATGTTTAAAAATAAAAGTTCTGTCATCAATGAAAAGTATTATTATTTCCTTGATGCCCATTGTATTTTGAAGGGTTTTTATTATAATTTGAAGTACACCTTTATCAGTGACTTTATCATTATGACTTTGTTCTATTTAGAGTTATTTTGTATATGAAACTGAAACTTTGAAGGAAAGTGGAATATTTTGCCCTATCCTAAGTAAGATTTTAAAACATAAGAATAGTACACATTTAATTGGTCTATCACTTGTCTGTTTTCTCAGACTAAATGTACTGAATTTCCTGAATCTTCTGTTGCTCTGTTTTTTGTCAGGTTTTACTGGTGAGTTATGTGAAGCTAATGTTGCCGCCTGCCTATCACAGCCATGTGGGGCCTCCAGCATCTGTAAAGACATTGTGGGTGGCTATCTCTGTTTCTGTGCACCTGGCTTTATAGGTAAGTTCATAGAAGTGCTGTTTAATATGTTTCAGTCAGTCCTAAACCAGAGAACAGAATTTTGTTCAAAAGCAATAGATAATTTAACAGTGTGCCTCTGATTCAGGCAGAAACAACTTTTGTTGTTTTCTGGCATGCAAAAGTACTTGGCTGAGTAAAAGTATTCAGCTGTAAAAAATACTGACTACAAGGAACTACTTCCACTCCAATTACTCTTTATACTATTTTAGACATGGTGTCTGTCTTCCACTGATGTGATTTGAACTCCCATCCATATGCAAGTTAGCCCTAATTTATCTCCTTTGTGCTCTCTGTAATAATAAGGCTGCAGTAACAAGGGTTTCAACTTGCAAACATACACCCAAGATTCTGGGCAGGTTTAAATACTCATGTTTGCATCTACCCTGCAGGCCACTGTCATTACACTGACTAGATTAAAATTAGTTAGGCTATGTCAGCATACTGACATGGTATTTTCAGATGACAGTGTAAAAGAAAAAAATCTTTCTAGATACATATACGGGTATTTTTGATCAACTATATGGTGAAATAATCAAAGGCAGGAATAATCAAGGAATTCCCTGAGTGGCAGATCAGCTGTGCTACCCAGATCCATCCTGTCTAACTCCAGGGACTTTGAGAGGGCTCCAAAAGCAGGAGTAAGATGACACTAAAATCTCCTTCAATAGTCAAGGAGGACAGACAACCAGAGGAACTGAGATCTTGAGAAGACTGCGTACCTCTTAACTTGCTGTTCTGATCTTTAAAACAAACCCATAAATTAATAAATTAAGGAAGAAAAATATAACAAAGAAAGATTTTTTTTTTTCCTTGGGAACCATATTTACACTTGTGATGTTTTAGGAAAACTCAAGGCTTTCTTGCCCTCAAAATACAAAAATATGCAAGTTTTTGAGTACATCTGTAAAGCACTCTATAAAATCCTTGTTGAACACTATATTCTTTTTTCTTCTTCTTTTATTTTTCTTTTTATTCCTCTTTTTCCCTTTAATCAACCAGAAATGAATTTCCCAAAGACAATTTATGGCTCATTGGTAAAAGCTCTCTGTACCTAAGCTCAGTTATTTCATTTTGCTGTTCCCGCCGCACTGATTATTCACCAGTGGTGTGTTCCTAATGAAATGAATCCTCCACTTGTTTCCAGGTCATAACTGTGAGATTGAAGTGGATGAGTGTCTTAGTGACCCTTGTCACAATGGAGCTACTTGTGTTGATCACCTGAATGCCTTCAGTTGCATCTGTCAGGATGGATTTGAAGGTATAAAAAATCCACAGAACAATAACATTATAAACCTACTCAGAATTTTACACCATTTTTTCTAACTTATCAGATGAGGTGCATGTATTAATATATGGGTGTCATCTGAAGTCATAAACATGTCAGTTAGAAGCAGTATATCTTGAATAAATTACCCATTTTATTTTCATGATAGCAGGAAACTAGGTGTTTTCTGTTAACTGGTGTCTTGGCCATTGAAAATGATCTGTGGGATTCAGTGAATTCTGCAAATAGGGGATACTTTTTTCTGCAATCTTCTAAAATATTTAGAAGCTTTAATATCTTTGAATAGAGGAAAAAAATCCAGCTGTGTGGTAAAGGTTCTGGTTTTGTCATATTTGTACAATTTATATGAAAAATTGAATCGCTTTGATAAGTAGATGCATTAATTGCTGCAGCTGTGCTTTCAGCTTAGATATGGAATTTAAAGTATATCCATTTTCTTTTTAAAGCACCATTTTTTAAACATCATGGATATTTAATCATTAAAATACAAATCAATCCATAATTCAAATGTCCAGTGCAAAAGAGTACATTTCTACCACTCATCTATTCAGAAAAAATTATCGCTTGCTTTTTTATTTCTTTAAATGCTTTTAACTTCCTAAATCATGCAATTGATGCAATTTTTCAATTATTCTTCAAATGATAAAGAATTTGGTTCACTGAAAAATATTAGCAATGAAGTATTTTTATACTTTTAGTAGTTATGTGGGTTTTTTATAGTCTAGATTGGAATAAATTTTCTTGCCTATAACAGATATCTTTTTTACAGTTTTTTGGGAGCACCTCTTTTGCCTTATCATGAACATAAGAAATATTTCCTCTCACATCACTGCAACGTACCCTATTATACTTAATGTAATTTGGTTCCTGTTCTTCTATATTTATATAATAAAATTGTCTGCTTTAAGCCTTAATAAACTATTTGATGAATGTAATTTTAATATTTTTGAAAAATTAGTGAAAAACTAAAGCATTCAGAAGATGAACATCTGTCATAAACACCCAGATCTGAATTTTAAAAGGGTGTCAAATTGATTCTGATATGTGAGTTATGGTCAGTTAAAATAATTGTTGGTCTTTACCTAAAGGTGCCATGGAATAACTTCTTTCCCTTTTCCTCGATTCTGTATTCATAGGTACAACTTGTGAAGCAAATATAAATGAGTGTCAGACTTCTCCATGTCTTCATAATGCATCATGTGCAGACCTTATTGGTGGCTATAAATGTGTCTGTCTACCTGGCTTTACTGGTGAGTTGTTTTCATAGCAAACCTTTTATTTTTCACAGCCAGGTAGTCCACAAAGCATCCATTAAGACATTATTGACTAATTTGCTTGTGTTTTATTGTCACTTCTCTTTACCTGACCTGGTCTAATGTTTAATTTGCATTCCAACAAACTGGAACACTGACTGCATCTGTAAACTACACAGCACAAGATAAATTAGTCTGCATTTAAAAAGGCCTTCAAAGCTTGCACACATAAGGAAGACTAGTTACCATTTAGCAACTCAGAAATAAGCTGGTATTATAAGAACAAAATGGATGCTGAAATTAGTAGTGTGGCTGTTTGTTTGGCTGATGCATGTTAGCTTATCTTCACAATTTGCTTGAGATTTTTGTGGTGCAAATGAATTAGAAATTGGCACTTGATTTTTAGTAAGTGTTCAAAACTTTCATCTTTTCCAAGGTGCAAGATGTGAAACAGATATAGATGAGTGTGCTTCATTTCCCTGCAAGAATGGAGCCACCTGCATTGACCAACCTGGTAATTATTTCTGCCAATGTGTGGCTCCGTTTAAAGGTAATGAACACCAAGGGAGAGGGGAAAGCAAACATAATTAACTTTAGAAGGCATTTATGTCACTTGTCTAAATGCATTTCAGTCTTCTTACAGCATTAATAGTCCTTCACTTCCCCAAACAAAGCTTCCAAAGTGACCAGCCATATACATGCCTTCAGCTGCAGCTAAGGTGAAGGGAACATTGTTTATACATCTGCTAGGTGTGTTTCTTTATTAAACAAAATTGATACCTTAAAATCAATTTGTTAACAAAAAAATTGCTTACATAGGTAATAGGAGGTATATACCCATTAAGCTGCCATCACAAAAATTGATTGATTTTCTATGCAGTTTTCTCTCTAATTCTATTGGCATTCTCTATATTATTTTATTATTTTTAGAAAACAATTTATAGCATCTTGGAATCCAGAAACTGGGTGACTATTTCTCTTGATGCTTTTAAAAGAAATATACTTAAATTGCAAAGGTAATTGTGACATTTTTCATATAAATTTTGGGGTTAAATTTTAAACACTTACTGCTAAAATAATTTAAAGAAAGAAAATGGTGTGGTGTTCTTGAGCAAATATAGTTCAAGTGATAGTCTCAATTAAAAGCACCTATTGATTTGCAAATTAAATATAAACACATTTTTCCTCCAGCAGCTCAATATAATGACACTTACTTAGGATTCCAGAATAATCATTAAAAGGCAATTTTCCTGGTATGTTGAGACAGCAGGACTTTTCCCCTTTAGGGAGGATGGTTGAATAAAATTCATTATTCATGAGCTCATGAACAAACACTCATGTTTGTTCTTGTTATTTTAATTAATGGTCAAAATTTAGTTTGTCATTTTTGTTAGTTTTAATTTATGCTGTACTGAATAAAATCCATTACAATAACAAGTAAATGACTACTGCAGTATCAGAATTGCCTCTGTGCGGGAAGATGTAAAATAATTTTCAGTACATGGTTAGAAATACTAGTCTCTTGAGTATGTCTTACAAAAGGAACCATATTTCCAGCAGATTTTGGTATTCATTTAGATATTTAAGTAAGTAATTAAAAACTCAGAAAGTCAACCTTTCTGTAGTCATCCTTCAAGAGACTAGCAGTGTCTCATACGCTCAATGGAAAAAGTAAGCCCTGCTGGCAAGACTCATGAAATATAACTGAGATCCTCTGAGGACATTATAGGAGGAAGTAGTTAATGGCCTGCTGTGCCACTGAGACACTCACAAGTCTATGAGGCCAGATGGGATCCATCTGAGGGTACTGAGGAACTGCCAGAAGAACTCACCAAGACACTCTCCATCATTTTTCATTAGTTCTGGCTAACTCAGAAGGTGGCAGATGACTGGAGGCTGATCAGTGTGATGCCCATTCTCAGGATAGGTTGAAAGGAGGGTTCAGGGAACTACAGGCTTGTCAGCCTGGCGTCAGTACCTGGCAAGGTTATGGAACAGATTCTTGAGTGTGATCACATGACACTTACAGGACTACGAGGGGATCAGGCCCAGACGTGTGGGTTTAGGATAAACAAGTCCTGCTTGACCAACCTGATCTTCTTTATAACCAGGTGACCCACCTGGTGGGTGATGGGAGGGCTGTGGATGCTGTCTACCTGTACTTCATCAAAGCCTTTGATACTGTCTCCAAGAGCATACTCCTAGAGAAACTAGTAATCCTTGGCTAAGACAGGTGCACTCTTCACTGGGGTAAGAACTGGCTGGATGGCCAGGCTCAGAGAGTGGTGGTGGATGGAGTCACATCCGTGTGATGGCCAGTCACTGGTGGGGTTCCCCAGGACTCAATACTGGGTCCAGTCCTGTTTGATATCTTCGTCAATGATCTGCGTGAAGGGCCCAAGGGCACCCTCAATCAATTTGCAGATGACACCAAATTGGCTGGGATTGTTGATCTGTTGGAAGTTAGGAAGGCTCTGCAGAGGGATCAGGACAGGCTGGTTCAGTGGGCCAAGGTCAGTGGTGTGAGGTTCAATATGACAAAGTGAAGGGTCCTACACTTCAGTCACAGAAACCCTATTCATCCCTGCAGTCTGTGGGCAGAGTGGCTGGAAAGCTGCCCAGCAGAAAAGAACCTGGGGTTGACAGAGTTTGAACATGAGCCAGTGTGTGCCCAGGTGGCCAAGATGGCAAATGACATCCTGGCCTGTATCAGCAATAGTGTGGCCAGCAGGACCAGGGCAGGGAATGTCCTTGGCAGTGGTGAGGCTACACCTCAGATCCTGTGTCCAGTTCTGGGACCCTCACAGCAAGAAATACATTGAGGGGCTGGAGGGTGTGCAGATGAGGGCAACAGAGCAGGTGAAGGTTCTGCAGTGTAAGTCATATCAGGAGTGGCTAAAGGAACTGGGGTTGCTTAGCTTGTAGAAGAGGAGGCTCAGGGGTGACCTTATTGCTCTCTACAACTTTCTGAAAGGAGATTGTACCAAGGTGGGGGTTACTCTCTTCTCCCAAGCAGACAGCAACAGGACAAGAGGGTATGCCCAGGGAAGGTTCAGGTTTAATACCAGAAGAATTTCTTCACTGAAAGGGTGATTAAGCATTGGATTGGCTGTTAAGGGAAGTACCAGCATTGCCATCCCAGGAGGTGTTCAAGAAAAGAATGGACTTGGCACTTGGTGCTGTGGTTTAATTGACAAGGTGGTGATTGGTCAGAGGTTGGACTCAATGACCTTGGAGGTCATTTAGGTCCAACCTAAATGATTCTATTATTCCATTCTATGATAATATTTTTGGTGCAGGATGTCTGAGGCTGTTTACTTCTTTATGGCTTTATTCAACACCTTCCAATATCAAAATCTTATACTGGTTTTGTCTAGATTTATATGAGTAAATAAAAGTAGATTTAGTTTTATATAAAAACACTACCTCTGTCTCATACCATCTGTTTATTTAGTGTCAAACTGCTGTAAATGTAGCCTTCAACAGATTCACAGTAAGCCAACATAATGGTTAGTTTAACTATGTTTTCTAATTGTGTGGATATATTCAGGGCATTTTAATGAACAGCTTTGTGTGCACTAATTACAGATTACAGAATTACTTAGTTAAGAAAGTACATGCATGATGTTAATGGCAAAAACTATATAGGAACACCTGTTTTGGTTTTGAGTATTTTCACAGATTTTCTTGCTTCTGATATTCTCAGTGGAAAACAATAAATGCTGTATGATGAATGCTGTCATTTACCTGGAAAGCAATCTGAAGATGTATTTCCATAGTATATTGCAATGATTTGATTGTTCCATAACAAAATCTGACTTGAAGGGCATGCACTGTTATTAGGAACATATATCAGGAAAATGTACCAGTTGATCAGGAGATGTACAGCAGACATCAACTATATAGAATGTGGAAATAAGGAATTCAGAACATGATTTGGACATTCAGGTGCACTCATGCAAAAGATAGCTTGTCAGATTAAGCTAGAAATTGATTCTATATATAGAAACTGGCTTACATAAATTTATCTTGCTTTTGGTTTTATTTCATTGACTATTTGTATTTGTTTATTTTGACAAGGAGACTAAGGAAGATTATGACCAGAAAGTTTTGATTTTTTTTTTCTTTTTTCTTCCCCCTTCATTTCCTCATTATTTTTAAAAAGGAAAAGCAAGTTTTTGCTTTCTTCACTTTTCAAGTCTTCTGAGAGCAGGATAGCAGCTATTCATTTTTATGTGTGGCAAACTTTATAATATCCTGAATTGATACATTTATATTTTAAGAACTTTTATAATAGTTGTATAAAAGTATGAAAAATCATCAGAGATTTAATTAAAGTATAACTGTGTACTCATACTTTCTTGTATTTTTCTTGGGAAGAGCAGTGGGTTTCTTTGTTCGTTTTTTTTAAAGCACACATTTGTCTACTTAGAAAAAGTGTTTTCACTTATTCCAGTGGCTTGCATAGAATAATGGAAGACATCAAAGGTTTTTAAGAAAAATGATGCTTGGGCAGTGATATATATCCAGATTTTTCTTCAAATGTCTCTAGTCCAAGTTGTGAAACTCAACTCTACAAGTCTGATAAGTGAATGGAGTTTTACTTCTCCTGTGGGCACCAACTGTTTCTTAGAAAATCTAATTTTCATAATGTGAATAGAGAGCACTGAAGAATTATATCTTCTGATGCTGCTGGTGTAACCCTAACAAAACTAATGCATTCCTCTCTAGCAGTGTTCCCCTAAGAGTGTAGGGGGATGTAGTGTACATGATCCCATGTAGTGTAGATCATGGTCTTTTTATAAATTCTGGTGTTTCATTGGAATTTTTGCCACTGGAATTACTACCTTTGACTTCCCAAATGTTCAGACTAACAGCTTGAGGGTACTAGCAGTCCACCTATGTGTAATTCAAGAGAAAACTGAATGAACCTGTAAGATTTTCAGATATGAAATAACAACCTTGTCAACATCTAATAATGTTCTAATTAATAATATGATAGCTGAAGTATTTTCATCCTATTTCAGCCAAGTTCCTTGTCCTCGTGGAGTTGAAAATTGATTTTCTGTTTTCCAAAATTATTGAGTTTTACCTGTAGTCCCAATATGGCACAAAATAATGAACTTCAAGTTCCCTGTACTTTTATATCATAATTCTTTTGACTTTGATTTGGAGAAGCTCAAGAGTTGATTAACAGAAAAAAATATGTATCATATTATGCTATTAATCTGGTTAGAGAAAGAGATTACTGTGTAAACCCACAGAAATTCTAGAAGTTACTGAGCCCCTCTGAGCCTGTGCTGTGATTAAGGTTAAACAGAGAAAAAAAAAAATAGCATCTAGGTCTGTATAATATGCTTTTGCCATTTATAATAATTATTTGTGCCAGAAGTGCTGTATGTGTTTGTGAACATGTTCCAATTAATCAAACATGACAGTCCACTTATAAAAGTCCAGTTCTCTGTTTCTGTTGGCTTTCAGCAGTGTTCTGCCACTAACCTGTATAGCACAAGTCATTATCACACCTCATGTTTTGAAGCTGAAATGCTTAAAAGAGGCCGTGCTGCCACTTACATATACTGCAGTGGGATGTTCTTTACATATAGGACTTAACCTTAACACGTCTGGTGCAGTTGCTTCTGCTTGGTTGTAATATAGAAGTACCTGAAAATATGCATTTTGGAAATGTCTCCACTTCCACCTCTTTTGTACCTCATAACTGAGGTACAACAGTGATAGTCATGTATATCAGACATTTCGTATCAGTGGACATTCTGAAGTTCTTCAGAAACAGAGGAGAGAGAAGCTCTTGCATTCTCTGCTGACAAGCAATTGGAACTGGGAGAAGGAAGGAAGATAAAGTTGTTTTGGATGCTAGACAAATAAAATATTTTAATATTCTTAATATTATTAAGATTTTTATTCCATTAGAGTGTCCTAGCTGGGAAGTTAGTATGCTAACTTTTATATTATGATATTGATTCTAAAATTGAAGCCTTTCTATAACAGAGTCACAGTTATCACAGAATTGATGTTAAGTCCTTGGGCAGAGAGCAGAAGGAGTGAGAAACATGATGAGGCTGTATCCCATGTAGGGGTCCTAACAAGTTCACAGAAGGTAGAATGAAAGTTCCCATGGCTCCATCAGAAAATACTGAGTTGTCCCATTAAAAATTCAAACATGTTCAAAACCAGTGCAATTAGTAAAGGTTATAGCTTCATCTGTATTTATATCCATGCTGTTTTTATTGGTGGTTTTAGTGTTTTGTAAGAACACTGAGGTATATTCAAATATTCTTTTAACTGTCAAGTTCATAGTAATTTATGGAACCTTACTGTTCAGAGCTTTGAAATGCCAACATTTTTTAAGCCACATCAATGGAGTTACTCACAACTATTAGACAGCAGTCCTTGCTAAGGATGTAACAGAGTGAGTTTGTCCCTGTGCCAGGCAAGCTGCTTTTCAGCATTCTTATCATGCAAAAGCAGAATGATCTCACTACAGTTTCTAGACCAGCTCATTTTTACAGAAGATAAAGTAAGACTTAAAAAGCTGCTTTTTTCTTCTTTGGTATTATTGATAACTAAGAACAGATCTTGCAGTCCCTCACCAGGACTGCAAATTTTCCCCATTTTCTACACTTGTATTTAAGGCAAAGGTGAAACTAACTAACAACATTTATGTGACCCATGGACTGAGCCAGTAATCTGCTCTTCCCAAAGAAAGCTCAGGAAGGAAGAAAGCATGAAAATTCTAGTTTCAATTACAGACTATATATTATATATGTGATAGTCCTATGAGAGTTGACATGACTTTTTTCCTTAAAAAAAAAGGAGAAAAAACACCAGTTGTTTAGTAACTTGTTTTTAATAAATGGAGCAAATATTTTTATTGTTCAATCCAAATTATTTACATGACTCATTTCAAAAAATGCACTGTATGTGTTTTCTCTAGATGTTGCTAATAGGTATGACCTTTTAAATCAAATATATGCAATTGTAGAGGAAAATTGAAATTCAGTTCTGAGGAAATGTCTCCTTATTTCTTGCAGCCTTAATGATACGTCTCCAAATGTGTTCTAATTAAGATCAAAGAAAAAGTGGTAATTGACCATCAAACATGTTGCAAAAGAAAGCAAACTAGTAAGAAAGGCAACTCAGCAGAAAAAAAAAAGCTTAAGTCTATCAAAAAAACAAGTGTAATAATGGAGATTTCATCACAGGACACTCTATTATGGGAACAGCTAATTACAAAACAGATAATAAGTAAGAAATGTAAGTGCTCATGATGGCAAAAAGCTGGAGTAGAGATAATGGAGCAATTACTTTTCCAGTGCTCATAGGCCAAACCTCAGTCTTTCCTGTGCCAAGCCCCATGCAAACAAGCAGGTTTGCAAGACCTCTGGCCCTTTCTAGCATAACAGTGTGTTAGACCATAAACCCCTCTACTCTGTTCAACATCAGGTTTTATCTTGTTTTGCCACTCTCTCGACACTGAATAGCCAAATAAAATTTTATTAAGGGGAAAAAATGAAACTGATGCATAGATATATGAAGGGCAGTCTGCATCACATAGGAGCTTTTTGAGGGAAGGGAAGCAGAGTGGCCATATTTGGGTTATATTGCCAAGAAAACATGCATTGCCTTTGAACAATAAAGGATATGTAATGCCTAAATGGAAATCCGTATGAGCTGGGACTTGCTGTTGGCTCATTTATGAAGTCACTGCAGGATTTTGGAATTTTTTTCTGATATTTCTATTCAGTTTTGTATTGTTCCTAAAAGCTGCCATCTAAATGAATACTCTCATCTGGTTCTGTCTCCAAAATGAAACAATTCAGAGAGAAAGCGTTTTTCCTAGCCATTTCTAGTATCTGTTTAGGTGCTTTTGGATACATCAGCTATCCACAAGGGTCTGGCAGATATGCCAAGGTCTGTAGGAATGCTGTGGCCTTTCAGAACAGCACTGAGAACACAAAGGCATCTCTAAAAACCTTGTTTGTTTAACTCTGCCCATACAGATTCAGTGAGGTAAGTGCTGCAGTTTCAACTCTGCTTTTGGTTTTCACCTTGGGACACATCTTGATCCACAAGAAAAATTCTCTAAGCCTTTACAGCCATTCCCAGTAAACTGGGAATACTTCATGTGTAAATCCAGTCACCTACAGCCAATAAGGGGTTTGAATTTCATCAGTCATTCTGTGAGAATGACATTCAAGATCCTCTATTCAGGAAACAGATTTAAGTTATGGAGATGATACAAGTTCAATTCATTGCAAATGGAAATCTGGCCCTTATTTTTCCAGAAAGTATGTGCAAACCACCATTTTTAAAGACTTAAAACATGGTTACCTTTTCCAGGGCTGCCCTGCAACTTATGAAGGCATTGCTGCTTCTCAAAGAAAAGTTTACTGAATTTCAGAGGAGTTGTTTTGACTACTGATGCAAATCTTTTTAGCTTTATTTTTCTACATAGTGAGCCTATTTATGGCATAGGGTCATCTGCCAATACAAAACTTAAAGTAATAAAATTATAATTTTGATATCAAATGCTATAAAGAATATCTCTCTAATCATTCAAATTTTAAGAAAATGAAAGTGTGATCTTGGAACAAAGAAGAGTTTGACCACCAGAACTAAAGGCAGCCATTATTGCAATTAATTATTGACATTCACAAGTCCTAAGCCATAAGGAAAACGTAAGTTTGATACAAGTTTTCTGTAAGTTTTCCACATCTAATATTAATTTCAGTTGAATGCTGTTGCAGATAAAATAAAGAATAAAAAGAAAAGCATTTCCATATATTTTAGTCTGAAATAAATTTTTAATAAATGTTTTCTATAGTGGAATTCTTCTTTTGGTTTCTGAGAAAGAGAGAAGCATGTTTTTGTGTGAAATGTGAAATTCACAAATGTGGATACAGATATATCTTCATTGTTTATTCATTATAAACTTGCACATTTTGAAGAAAAGAAAACCTGCACTAAAATAATATATTAAAGTTCTGCTTTCTTCTATTTTTACAGAAATTCATACAGGTATGGAGCAATAATATATACCTCTCTGTTTGATCTTCATTCTAAAATTGGTGATGTGGGTCTTTCTCATACTCTCTTTCAGCACTGTTGCATGCTCTGCATTACCATATATAATTAAGGAAATATATTTTTACTTGAAAAGTGCTAAGTATTTTTTTTTTCAAATATTCTTCCATTTAAAAAAAAAGTACACGATTTTCAATTAGTATGGATTTCAGAGAAAATGTCTTTCCACTGTTTATACACAGAATCTCAAAGCAATTCCTTTAATGGAAAGTAGAATCTGGATTCCAAAGAAAAGAATGGATTTCCTATAAACTCTAAGTATAAGAAAACACTTGTTAAGTTTTTAAAATATTATAATACTCAGCTGAATTTCAAGTAATATAAAAATATGCATGCTTCACTTATTTTTTCTATTTCCTTCCCATTTCCAGGGTATTATTTCTGGGTTGTTTTTTTTTTATTTACTCTTACTAGCCTTTAATCATCTCAGTTGTGGAAATATTTTCTTATGTCCCATAGCAGATCAAGACAAGCAGACAGTTTTTAAAATAATGGCAAGCTTAGAGGTACATCTAAGCTTCTCAAAGTTTTGAACTTTTAATAGAGACAATTTTATCTATAGCATTAAGACATTTAATATTTACAGTTGCAAGGAACTCAGATTTTGGGTATCTAACTTCTTGCTCATTAGTGTTCCTGTTATTTTAAGGCAAGTCTATGAAAGCCTTTGGGAGAAAGAGCTACTGAGCTGTGTAAAGGTGATGGAAACAAAACCACATATTACTCTGAAGTGATCAAATAACTTTCAAATTAAAATTGTTGTATTCACTCATTTCAAAAGGATAATCTTGGGAAAAACAGTAAGTTTCATATAGACTGGGGACAGGGATTGGGGGGGGGTGGGCAGTCATGTCTTTATATGACTTTATAGAGCCTTTGAACATTGGGTTATCTCCCATAACTAAATATATTTTTATTTTTATTGTGAAGAATTTACTTTTTTTCATTTATCTTGGAAAAGCGTAGTGAGTCATTTCAATGTTAGAAGTGTCTTTCAGCTCTGTTGTTAAAAAGTAAATTAAAAAACACTGAAACAATGCCATTGCAGTGATGCTATTATCACAAAACCACAGTGCTAGTGCAGCTACCTGCTTGCTAGTTCTTGAAAGTTTCTTGTCCTCATGAATGTGTATTTAACACCATTACCAGACTTCTTGTTATAATTTAGGAAATTGCCATCCAAATGACACACTTGTTTTTCTGGTAGGTATTTTATTTTCACCATATTGTCATAATTGTACCATCAGTCTGAAATGAGCTGAATCTTGCAGGCCATACTTTTACAGCAAAATGCTGAATTTGAAAACTGTTGTCAGATTTCATTCCATAAAATGTTAGTAGTAAATGTTTTATTTATTAGATTATTTTCCTAAAGAATAACAACATTGAAGCGATGTCACTTCTGATTATAGGAGGCATCAGTACTACACATGAAAACATTTCATGTATACATTTACACTGAGCAAATAAAACAAACAAATATCAATAGTTTCACATAAAGAAACATATCAGGCAATTTATTTTCTATGTCATTTTTATAAATTAAGCTTTTGACTTTTAGTAATAGCCTTAAAAGGACAGGCTATTTCAGCAAAATAAAATCTATTTTCAGTGTTCATTTATGGTATTTAGAAATTCTACTCTAGAAGTATTATAAGCAAATACAAAAAAATTCATTAATATTAGTAGAATGAAATTTCTAAATATGCAGTATGCTTCTCACTCCTAAACAAAAAAGAGAATATCTTCCAAATAAACTATTCATTGTTTGATATATGGTATGCTAATAGAGAAGCATACTGTATGCTATTAGTATATTCTTAAATGTAGATAAAGATGTGCAATACTTACTGCAATATATTGTGCAAGAAAGAAAAGAATTTCTTGTTAAAGAAATTGTCCTTCACCTGACTGTTTAATTTAATTACTTGTGCATATACTTTTGAGGTTTGCTCAGATTTACTCTAATAGAGAGGCCTCTAGTTGCCCATTAAAGACAATCTATTATTGCAATCAATAAAATGTAGCCAAGAATTAAACAAGCAAAAAGGTTAAATCTGTCTAAAGGAAATAAGCACAATTGTGAAGATGACCTGAACTTATTAATTAATGAATGAACTTCTGTGGTGGATTCTTTCACATTTTATCTGTTGGACATTCTCTTTTTTGTCATTTAACTGTTTAGTGAACATTACCTCTTTACTTTGAATTTAAAAATTCTGATCTGTGAAGGAGAGAAGACAGTTTATAAACTGTTTTCCTGGCACAGCATTCCTTTCTGTCAACAATCACAGACCAGCTGTTTCAGAAACTTTTCAGATCAAGTGAGAAGTTTCATGTTTAGCACAAAATAGATGTAATGAAATCAATCAGCTACAGTAAAACATTTGTACAAAAAAATATTTGGACAGAAATTCTTTAACAAATATTTAGAAGAGAGAGAAAATGCTGGAAACATAAAAACTGATTTATGATTAAGCTATTTTTATAAAAAGAAGTTTAATTTATAACCTGTTTGCTGTTTGATTTATCCTCAATCATACATCTTTTTTACAGCTTTGTAAAAAAATACTGGTATGACAGCAACAGCAGCAAGTGAACTTGTTTTGCAAGTGTGCAACCACCACTGCCTACTCCCATCCAACCTACTCCTATCCACCCTTAATTTTTTGTGTGAATATGAGGTTTTTTTAAAAAAAATCTACATTAACTCATCCAATTTTATTTTCTTGTTTTCTTGCTTCTTGTATCGATTAGCATTAATAATTAATTACTTAACAAAAGTGTATTAAGATAATATAAACAGTTGTGATTCTCTGAGTAAGGGAATAGTCTTCTTACTTATTACTCTCAACACTGATAGTTAAAAATTAATTGATTCAGGGAAAATAACTGAGTGAGATGGACAGAGTCTTATTATTTTGTTATCTTTTTGTTTTACCAATCTTCCAGTTAGAATAGGAATAAAATCTTTGCCATTTCTGATGGTAGCAGACAAAAAGATTTTTCATGCAATGATATGCATGAAAGCTGGGTGGGAGAAAAAGAATATTGACTATCTAATTAAAGAGTGATAAATATTGTTTGAAACAAGGCACTAAACCGATTATAACATTAACAGCAACTAACATCATTCCATGTGGCTTAGCCCCATTTGGTAAACTTCTTTATGGCCATATTTTCATTTACCATTCTTTATAAATGTCAGGTTAATTTTTTTTTTTTCACTTTACTATAGTTAGGATGAAAGAAGTAATTTATTTTCCCTAAATCCTTAACAAGGGGGAAAATCTGGTTTTTTTCAGGAAATAGTTTTGGTATACTTTCAAATCTACACAAATTTCACTGTAATTCATACCCTTCTGGGGAGCTACCTTGAGCAAGATTCATGCTCCTTTTTGCAGAACACCATGGGAGGAAGGAGGAGTTTGAGCTCCTCTCCATGCATCCTGGTTTAGTTTCCATGCTGCCAGGGGAAGGACCTGGTGAATAAGAATAAGCTACACAGGAGCAGTGATTACAAAATGAAAGGTGAATAAGTTTTTCTTAGGGTCCCTGAAGGGAGAAAGCCTGATATCCACAGCAGCAGGAGGGGAGGAGAAGATCAGGTAGGTAGAGGATACAATCAGGCATGGGGAGAAGGAGACTCTACAGCTTGAAGGCTGAAAGATTTCTTCTGATTGCTTGGATGAGAGGTTTTATCTGGAAGGCCAAGTAAGCTGTCTGAGTCTGACACATGCATCCTCATCACTACCACTAAAACAAAGCAATGGTTGGCAGATAAGACACTTCTCTGAGGGAGAGTGGTACCAGGTGACCAGACCTGATCTCTGAGGATGTTTATTTTTGCATGTCAGAGATCTCAATGTGGGAAAGAGATTTGCTGCTTGTCCATGACAGCACCAATGACAATGCCAGCAGATACCCAGAGCATATCAAAGGTGACTAGGGGACTCCAGCAGCAAGGGCACAAACTGTAGGGGCCCAGATAGAGTTTTCCCAGCACTGATGATAGGAAGATAAGCATCCTGGGGGTTAACATCTGATTAATGTCAGATGTTACATCACTCAAGTAGATCAGGCAGAGTGGAATGGCAGCTGTTTAAAGAAATATTGTGGTGGATGTCTTCTACAGATAGCTTGATCAAGAAAAGTTTATGAAGTCATCTTCAGAAAGCTGGAAAAAAAACCTAGGAACATGAGTTCTTCTTGGGATATTACCACACTGACTTCTGCTGAAAAGACAACATGGAAAGACACAAATAATTGATCATATTGACAAATTTTTTAAGCAATTGCTAGGTGAGAAAACTAGGGGAAATATTTATCTGTATTCTATATTTGTAAATAAGTAAGAGGAAATTTGGGATGTAAAGGTAAGAAACAGCTCTGGCAATAATGGCAGTGAGATGATAGAGTTCATAATCTTAAGAGAAATGCAAAATTCAAGTAGCACAAGAATGATTCCAAACTTCAGTGAGCTGGTATTCATTAGCTCAGAAATCTGTTTGGCAAGCTCGTATTAGAGATTGCTCTGAAGGGAAAAAGCATTTGTCTCAAGCCCACTGATTTATCTTAAAAGACCATTTCCTCAAAGCACAGTTCTTTCCAATGTGCAGGAACACAAGCAGGTGTGGCTGAAAAACAGATAAATGGGCTCCTGAATGAGCGTAAAGAGAAAAGGAAGTGCTCAGAAGGTAGATGCAAAGGTAAAGCTGCCTCTCCAGGTAAAGAAAATTAAGTACTGCATTACTGGATCATTTGACAGCTCCATTTAGGATTGTGAGCCATGTGTTAAGCTTATTTGTGTTATTCCACTTTAGGAATCAGCAGGGTTTTCACTCATGTCAAGCTGTTGTGATATAAATATGCAAACTTCAGGGCAAAATCTCAGAGAGCCATATGGCTTCTTTTGCTGTGCAATTTCATGAATTCCAGATCTGAAAGTGCTGGCTGTCTTTAGCAGGATCACCCTGCAACAGAGAGATCATAAGCATAAAGTCAGGGAACAATTTGTGTTGTTTTTTCCTCTTTTGCCAGCATCATTACTGGTCAAAGGGTTGTTAGATTTTTTGACTTCAGTTCTGTTCCTACTTGTTGTACTTGTTGTTAAAAGCTTTTGGAATTCAGCCCTTAAATGACCATCTTACAGTGAGCAGTCAGCTCACCTACAATCCTGCTGACATTTTGGACAGTGTTTGTTTCACTGTTATGAAGGCTCCTGGCAGGAGCTGTGGCCCGTGGGGGGTCTGCACTGACACCCAGCAGAAGTGTCAGGGTCAGAGAGCTGTCATGGACTAACTGCAGCTCCCAGTCCCCATCCCCCTGTGCTATCCATGGGTAAGGAGGAGGTAGAGGAGGCTGAAGTGAAGGAGTGAGGTTAAGTCTGGGAAGAAAAGAAGGGTGGAGAAAGGTTTATCTTTGTGTTTGTTTTTTACAATCCTGTGCTATTTTTATTTGGCAGTTCATTTGATCAGTTTTCCTCAAGTTGTTTCTATTTTGCCTATGACAGTAATTTGTAAATGATACCCCTAATTTTTATCATGGTCCTCAAGTTTTTCTCTCTTATTATTTTCACCTGCCTGTTGAGGGGGAGTGACAGAGTGGCTGGATGGGCATCTGTCATCTACCAACCCACCCTAGTGTAACTGTGTGGATTATATCTTCCACATGACTGCCCAGGTGTTTTGTCTTATAGTGTCACACTGCCCAGCACTGGATTAAGGTTTCAGCCTGTCTGAGGAACAGAGAGGTTTTTGGGACAGGGAGAAACTGCTGCAGAAAGGAATGGCTGGACAACCATAGTGGAGGCAAGGGCATGGGTGAAGTGTGCAGAAGGCTCGGAGCACAGCAAGCCCTGAGAAGCTCCACCAGAAAGCATGGCATAGTCACAGCTTCAGTAGTTATGGAAAGGCTTCAAAGGGATTCAGAGGGGCTTGTGTACAGTTTGCTACAGCCCTGAGAGTCACTAAACACTGTCTGAAAGTAAGCCTGGAAGAGCAGACTTGCTTCCAGCAGCACTGACTGAAAATGCTGGCAGATTTACAAACCTAAACCCATTTGATCTCAGTTGTCTCTGCCACCCTCATTTCCCTTATCAATACTGGAAAACATGAAACAGTTTTGTTATGTTCTAACAAATTAAAGCTCAATTTATAGGACCTTTAAATCTCTTTTTATCTAATTATTGTAAATTAAAGATTTATATGAGGGCATCTGTGACCAAGATCCACAATCACACAGTTCCTTGGGTAGGCCAGATAAATGTACATAATCTGCTATACAAGAGTGTTAGTAAGGAAAGAGTAGAATGGGACTGTGTGAGATTTTCTATTGTATGGAAATTTTATAAATAATGGAGGCATTCACTCATGATTAAATAAGTACATATTTTCAGTAATATAATTTGTATTCAGTCATGAAGTCAGTAAGCAGAAATATTATACAATGTTACATATATTTAATTCATGTTCACTATTATAGGTTAATGTATGAACAATTCACGTGGTAGTTGTGACAACAGGTTATCAAGACAAAATAGCAAGAAGCTTCACTCAAAATTCATTTATTGTTTTTAAATACATTCTAAAAAAATTCATTTTTGAGCTGTTCAAAGCACAAGGGTTAAGAGAAAAGATGGAAGATATACCTACCTATTGAAACCTGTGAGATAGCTATTAGATTTTAAAATTTATCACATAAATAATATAAACAAAATATAAATTGTCTTTTTTTTTTAATGATACCAAGCAAAAAGGTGTTTTTGCATGATAATATACATATATGTACCTCTGAGACCCTCCTACTCGATTTTAACCAGGGTTATAAAGAAAATAAAGCTCATAATAGACAGCAGCTGCAGGGATATATTCATTAGTTTAACACTGACAGCTTTGCCGTTTTCCTTTTCAGGTTTGAACTGTGAGTTTAGGCCTTGTGAGGCCAGCAATCCCTGTGAGAATGGAGCTGTGTGCATAGAAGAAATGAATTTGGACGTTTTTCCCCTTGGATTCCACTGCCAGTGTGTGAAGGGCTTTGCAGGTCCACGCTGTGAGATCAATGTCAATGAGTGCAGCTCTAACCCTTGCCTCCACGGATACTGCTATGACAGTGAGTTCAGTCTGCTTACTCACTTTAATGTAGGGTAGTCTTTCTCTTGAAACATCTGTAGCTGCTGAGCTGCTCTGGGGAGAAGAGTGGATAATTTACTGAAATTTAGCTTGTCTGAAGCTTCACAGCCTGTACCAGAGGATTTTTTTGCCAAAATGCCTCAACTCCCGGCACTGGGGTTTGTGTGTTCAGAGGGTCAGAATTGTAGCTAATGAGAAATTTTAATGAGATTTGTGCTGTCTCCTTTGATACCTAAATTAACCAAAACCATCTTACATTGTGCATTTCATGAGAGAATATTCAGGTGCTGAAAACGAGGTCATGGAGCACTTAAGCATTACATGTCATAATTCTAATAAGTCAAAAAATTCTGTTTAATTTCAAGCTAATGTAAAAGGGTGTACCTGTTTAGCTTCTGGATATAACTGTGTAACTTACTGTTTCATTGCAAGATGTACTGAAAGGTTTTAGAAGGAACTCGATTACCCTACTATATTCTGTCTGGATTGGCAGGCCAAGTTTAGTATGAAGTACTTATTTGAAAGTTTTATGGGGCTCTTACCATCTATCTGACACTTTCTATACTTGTTAAAAAATAAAAAAAGTAGAAGTAGTAATTTCCAGAGGATCTTAAAATGGTGACTGGAAAGCTGAAAACATCTGAAGGTCATGTAGTCAACCCTGGACAAAGCTAGACTATTAACAGTGCTAGAACAGGTCAGCCAGGGAATTTTCTAGCTGAGTTTTGAAAGCCTTCAAAGAGGGACAGAAATTTCACAAACTCTTTGGGACAGCATATTCCACCAATTAACTACTCTGGCAATTCTCACACTCTTCCAGTCCCGTCTGAATCTCCTGAACTAATACACATTCAACTTTAGGCCATTGCCTCATAGTACCTCCTAGCACTACTAAGGGATTTCAGCTCTGTCATTTGTGCAAGTATCCTTGAAATTATTGTTAAATAGCCCTCTCACTATGATCACTTCCCTAAAGGTCTAATATAAAGCAAGTCTGTTCAACTTTTCCTCGTAGGGTCCACACTTTAAGCACTGAATAACCGTGTTTGTCTTCTTCATCTCTCTCCTGTTTCCTCACATCCTTTTTCAAATAGAATGATGATTTAAGAACTTCAGTGAAATGCATATTTTTTTTAGAAAAATTTGCAGAAGACCTAATCAGCCACTGGATTTCAAATGCAATCTTAAAGAACTGAGCCCAAATTACTAAATACATCATTGTCTAAAACTCTGCTGGTTAAAATAAAAACAAAAATAAGTTTCAATAAAATACCTTTAAAAGTCTGTCTTTCCTTATCTGGGAATAAGGTGAGTGACTTCATCTTCTATCTAGCAAAGACTTTTTCCTTTTACATTTACAGATGTTTTCTATGTGGTCTACATTTGTTTAGAGATATTTTTGAACTGGAATTCAGATGAGCTGTATTAAAGTTCTTCATGCTGACAAAGTGCCAGTTTTTGGGGGAACAGCTTGTCCTTGTGGTGCCTCTGGCTTGAATGTTTTATCATGTGGACATTTGAGTACCTCTACCCAATGTGCACTGGCTGCAGAAAGCTGGAATCCTAAGGAAGCTGGGAAGCTTTTAGCATATGAATAATGCTCCTGTGCTGAAGGACTTTAAGCATTTAATGAATACAGTAGCAGCTGTGTGTACAGACACAATGGTAGAATAGATTCTATGGTAAATCTCAGAGATAATGAAGAACCCAGGGACCCCTTTGAAGCTGAAATATATGCAGGCCTCAAGAAGTGCAATTCCATATATGGAGTTGTGAACTCCATGTATGGATGGTGCACTCTAAAGGTTCCTCACCATTTGGATTACAAATTATGAAAAAGAGACAGGATTCTTATGATTATCTTGTTAGGAAATACATCATAGAAAAATTAAACTCAAGTATGTTTTCTCTTAATATAGTGGCATAATATGAGGCATTCCTTACAAAAACAATAGCAACATTAAAAACAGCCAATAAACCAAACATTGTTTAACTGCCGTATCTTATTTTGATATCATTTTAAAGATAGAATTTTATGTATTTTGTGATTGTTTTGTGATATAAAATTACTTATTACTTATAACATCACTTTTTAACTCTTGAATCAAAATATTTCCGTTGTGTAAATATTTCAGCACATGAATCTACTTTCATATTTAAAAGGTATTTTGAGACCACATTTAATTTATTCCAATTTTTTCAACATGTCCACAAGTTTAAGTAAAGCTGGTCTTAATCTTTTCCAGATAGTATTCATAACTGGAACTTAGTAAATTTACTGCATTCAGTTGTTATGACTCTTAGTACTAAAGTATGATGATCTCTGTTGCAGTTGTCGATGGCTTCTATTGTTTGTGCAACCCAGGATATGCAGGACTGAAATGTGACCAAGACATTGATGACTGCATAGTCAATGCTTGTGAACACAATTCTACATGTGTTGATCTACATTTGGTAAGTAGCATTTTTTTTTAAATTAAAATTATTGTTATCATTCTAAAATCTAAAGCAATATTTTTATGAGTTCTAAGTTTCTGAGTTCTCCTCTTGATCCATACATCCACATATAAAGGGCTGTACAATCATATTTTCCAGACACTGGTATTTTTGTTTATTTGTAATTTTATAGGCAGTGGGAAAAGGGAACTTTTTTATCATTTAAAAGCAGTTACTAGGTCAAAGTGGTTATAAACGGAATTCAAAAGGTGCAGAAAATTTTCTACTAGGTGTATTTATGACTTCATTATAAGTGACAGGAATACTCATTTACACCAATTGCACTGACTTCAAAGGGACTTAAAAAGTATCTTACCCAACAAAACTGATTTATTTCAAGTACTTCAGCATTTATTTTCAAAATTCCTCAGATATATAAGTTTCAGAGATATGAAGTGGGTTAAAAATAACATGTCTTAGGAATAAAATCATTCTATCACCTGATTCCTCCATGAGAGGAAAGAAGACAGAGATTCACATGGTGTAAACTTCAACACCAGAGGTGGCCCATGTTCTCTGTCACTCCTTCCAGGAATCTGTCAAGAAGCAATTTGTTTTCATCGTACTCAACAGAGACACTAAGATCATACAGTAAGAATATTTTCCTTAAGAAACATTCAGGCTGTCAGACAAATTACGAGTTTAAAAAAAAAAAAAAAAAAAAAAAAGGAAAAGNGGCTGTAAAAAAAATTACGAGTTTAAAAAAAAAAAAAAAAAAAAAAAAAGTGGAAGAAAGGACAGCTTTTTCTTTTTTATTCTAGTTTCTACCGGCACATTTGTGAGAACACAAAACTGATAAATTTAGAATTCAAATTATATTATGAAGCTTAAATGTAGGTGACTATATATGGAATGAACTAAACATCTAAGCAGCAACCAAAGACCACTCAGGATGTAGGCAGCACAATCCACAGTTCAGCTGCCCACCATTTGAATCTTCACTTTGGGAGAACTTAGCAACCCTGTAGGTACCACGGACTGCTGCATTGTTGCTGAAAGTGTTTGCAATTTCAGGAGCCCTGAAGTGTATGAGAGATGTGGTTTTGGGGGTTTTCCTTGCTTGGCTTCTTTGGTTGATTTGCTTTTTTGTGGTTGGTTGTTTGTTTTTTCTTGCTTGCTTGTCTTAGTACATGCGTAAAGAAACTGCATTTTTTTTTTTTCTGACAAATCCTGAGGGTAACCTGCAATTGTCACTATTTCCTAAACTTGAACTAAACTTAGCTGCTTCAAAAGAATTTTCTCAAATTCTCTAATTTCCATAGCTGTTCTTTTCACAGTTAGAACACTTCATGAATTGTACAATATTTTGGAGGTTTTTTAAAACATGTTTCAAGAACTAATCAGCACCTTGGACAAAATCAAGTGCTTGATATGGAGACCACAGTTTGTGACACTTTTGTTATTGTCTTTGGATGCTATTGTAAATGTGGTTTTTTCTACCACTAGACTGCAATTAATATTTCAAGATCTCAAACTGGACACATATTGCCATCTTAAAGTCATGCTAGAGAGCATTCCACAAAACAAATTTTATACCTCCAATTCATGTGCTGTCTTATTCTTTAGGAGAGTGTGTTGCATATGTTGACACTACAGGTACTATTCCTAACTGCAGCTGATCCTTTAATTGAGACTGACAAAATGGAGTTTTATATGCAGTTTAAACAACATTCTTCCCAAAAAACAAGGTGCTGGAAATGGAGAAAAATACAGATTTTTATAAAAAAGAATCTATTTTACCCCTTGAGAATTTTGGCTATGCTTCACCAAATGAGTTGAAATATTGATCCAGGAAAATTTAATAATTTGAGCAAAATTTAGCATGTCAAAGAATAGTAGCTCACTGCAATTTCAAACACTGTTTTAATTTTTTCTTCACAAGCCTTTCATCCATTTTTTCCCTAGATTTATTTGTGTTTATTTTTGTTCTGTAGTTCCTATATATTTCTCACCTTGTTTGTCACAGACCTATGCAATCTTGTTTTAAATGGAATGCAGCACAGCAAATCAGTGAGATCCATTCAAACTACTGTTTCTGAGAAAGCATGACATTCAAAATATCAATGTTGATACAGTTAGTATCTACAGAAAATAAATGCTGTAGAAACTTTACTGGCAAAGTGTCATATTAAACTCTGTGTTTGATCCTTTTCAGGCTTTTTCAAAAGTTTTCACCTATGTTGTCAATATTACAGCCATCATTTATGTGAAAGGATTCATTTTGATGTTGGCTAATACACATTCAAAATCAGCAGTATTTTTTTTTCATTACGGGATTGTTCTTTGGCATTTTTAAGAGCAACAAAATTTCCTTCTCAAGACCCCCCCCACCCCAACCAGAATGGGTTTTGCTAAGTAGAAAAGTTATTTTGAAAATAAATTTGGAATTTCTGGTATTATTTTGCTATAGTAATAATAGTTCATTTCTATTCAATACTTAAATTTTTCCTTCTCTATCCTTCTCCAGAGTATATTTACTGAAACTAACATTTATTATATACTATTCTGAAATAACTTTCATGTGTATCATCTTTTAAGTTGAATCTAGGAAGGGACCTAAAAGACTTGTTCATTAAGTGATTGCATTATTCAGTTTATATGGGACTATGTTATTTCACATACTATGTCACTTTTTATTGTATTAATTACCAAATTGTACCAAAATTTTTGAAATTATATTATCTATTTATACATCAAGATTCCTCAGTGATCAACACAAAGAGGATTAATGAATTAACATATATTCATAAAAATGGAAGAAGACTCATCCCTTCTTTTTCAGCAGCTGTAAAAGAACAGATAATGAATTAACAATCTCCTAGAAAATTAATTTTTAACAGTACAGGCTCCCTTCATCCTCCTCTAAAAGATAAAAAAAACTGGAGGATAGGAAGTAAGTGAAGCATAATAAAGGAAGATTTAAAAACAGATGGAGATCTCAGGAGTTTCATAATTTCTGCATCAAATACCATTTTCTTTCAAAGTTATATTACAGCAGCCTTATTATACAAGTCAAAGACCAAAGATCTGAATGTGAGAAAGAATTCCAATATATGCTCTAATTTCAACATATATTTCACAGACTTTTCCTTGGCTCTCCAGGTGGGGGGTGGCATTAAACAACTGGACTGTGGGATGAATCACAGAATAATTTACTTTGAAAAAGATCTTCAAGATTGACTCGAACTGCAAGCCTAACTCTGCCAAGTTCATTACTCAGCCATGTCCTGAATGCCACACGAATCCACCTAGTAAATACCTGGAGGCATGGTGACTGAATCTCTTCCCTAGGCAGCCTGTTTTAATGCTTGACACCATTTTAATGCAGACTTTTTTTCTAATATCCAGTCTAAAAGATTCTCTGGTGTGAGATCAGGATAGGTGAAATACAAAGTTTAATCGCACAACTACATCAGCATAAGGAGATTCTGATTTTCTACCGCATCTGAAAATTCCAGTTTTCCAAGAGTTATATAACAGCAAGTTATTATATGACAGCACAAGCCACTGTCAGTTATATTAGACTCTCTGGTGGCTTAAGAATAATTAATCAGCTACCCTTATGCTAATAAAAGCTTCATTCTGCAGTCCAGCAGCTCAAATACCCTTGATGAATTTTTTTCAAGGTAAGGATGAATTACCATTGTCAGAATGACACTTGCAATATCTGTCCTTCATTTTTGGTGTTGGTAATGTGGTATAATATAGATCCTTGAAATTAGATAACAATGTTATCTTAGCAATGCATCAGAAAGATCAGACACAAGAAATGGCACTTGTGAGGGGTTGATCCAGCTGCCAGCTAAAGACCACACAGCCACTTACTCACTCATCCTTTCTATGGGATGGTAAAGACAATGGAAAAAGAGCAAACAGAAGAAAACTAGTGTGTTGAGATAATTTTAAAAGCAAAAGAAAAGGGAGGAAGAAAGAATAAAACAAATAATGTGATTCAAAGGGAATCGCTCACACCTTCCATATGAACTCTGGTGCCCAGCCAGCATTTGAATATTGGCTACCTTATGGTAGAGTTTCACCAGAGAAATTTTCAAATTCTTCTTTAAAAGTTAAAATAATTAATTCAAAGTATTGTTGGGGGACAATACACAAAGATATGTTGCCCCTAATTATTTATGTAAGATCAGATCATGTATATAGTCTATATGGCACAAAACATTATTTTGGGGTATCAGCTCTGAATTCAGTTTTTGCTTCTGTTGTTCTGTATGTCAAATCATAATGCAAATCCTGTCACTTTAGTGTATCTGGAGATCCATGCAGAAAATGATAATTGATGTTTCTTTCAGAGCTTTGTTTCTGGAAGCTATTATTTCTCTGTACTTACCACATAGTAAAGTAAAATAAAATAAACTGTAGGTAAAGTTATAGTTGTATGATAATGCTTGTATTGCAGTCCCATGTCCTTCTTGTGGTTAACTCTCTATCCTTTTGATTTTAAAGGCAATTTTTTCCCTTTAAATAACAGCTAATGATATGGAAATGAACTTTCCAATAAAACAATGGACAATAATGTTAATTTGAACTAGATGAAGAAATATTTTCTTGTTTGGTTTCTGTTTTTAAATTGATAAGGTGGAAAAAAAAGTACAAACAAAGTGAACAAAGTTAACAAAGTGAAATCATGTAAGTCAGGTCTTTTAGGGACTTATTTTCTGGGTTGTATGCAAGGCTTATGTGAAGGGTGGAGAGAAATTATTACTATTTTTTTAATAACAAAAAAAAATAGAGTTGACAGGTAGTTTAAATTTCAAGAACAAGTAGGTTTGCTTATTGCATAAATTGTGAAAAAGATTTGAAAAGAACTTTGGCATTGAGGACTAAAGTACATAGCAGCTAACTGTTAACAGCTTAATTTACCCAAAAAGAAATTAGTCAGGTCTTTGTACTAAACTAAAACAATTTCCTAAATTGGTACACTGCACTTAAGTTCCTTATAAAACAAAACTTTTTGTACTTTATGCTAAATAGAGGAAAGAATAAGAATGATCTCTAAAACCTATAACTTATTTTAAAACATCAAGAAGCACTCAAAGTGCTTCAGGAGGATCATCTTCCTAGATGATGAGAGAAGGTGATCTCACATTTGAAAGGAAATAAAAGGCTAGATAGGTCTGCATCAATGAGGTTTCTAGATTTCTGTGGGAGTGGAAATTCTCTAAGCTTTAAATAAATCAAACAAGCACTGCCACTGAAGTTGATCTGAAACCTCAACTTAACTGAAAGTCAGACCTCATACCATGAATGGCATGCAGTGTACATAACAAATGACAAGCTCTTAATGGTTCCCAGGTCAAATAAATTCAAGCTGACTTCTATGTGACTTAAACTTATGCTTTGACCTCATTGAGAGTACCCATGTGGTGAAACTGTGAATGTGGGACAAATAAGTTTCATATTGCCAATTACACATCCTAGAGAAGAGCCACACAGCAGCTGTAGTTCACCCAAAAAAATAGCAACTGCAGCAGTACTTCTGCAAAGTTTTGCTGCTGATACAACCCACTGTGTTGCCCTGAAGATTTGACTTACTGGAATATTTCATCTTCCATTTATATTTATCTAAAAAAAAAAAAAAAAAGGAACAGTGTCTTCATAGTCTTTCAATAAAAGGTTTTTTCAAGATCTATTGAAATTACTCCCTCCTCTGCCTTGTACTATAGTGAATATAACAGTAAAAAGACTGAAAACTTAGTCATTATTGGGTGTACTCCTTTATGCACTAATAAGTCCAGTTGAGTCAGACATTGGAATACACAAAATTAACTATTGATTTAACTGACTTGGGATAATGTCCTTGGTATTGATCTGTGCTATTATACATTACTTGGGTAGAGTGATTATGATATTTATGCTTTATTCATCTAATTGAAAGATGATTTTGGCAAACAAGTATCATATTTCCATTTATTTGTTTTATTTATGACATTATTTTAACATGTTTTAATTTGATCTTTTTGAAAGAAGATGTAGATATATATATAAAAATTTGTAACTTCAACCAACAATACCACTAAATACCATAGGATTGAAAGGCTTCTATTATCTTTTTCATAAACTGAATTTTAAATATTCTACAGAATGAGTAAAACTGTTACAGAGGGGAGGAAATGGAGATTAAGAGGAAGTTAAAGATTGGCTTTCCAATGAGACTTGTGAACAGAAGGCAAATCAATGTGGTAAAGATACAGGAAGGTAGTCCCAGATGGTGTGCTTTAAGTTTTGCCCACAGTGATGAGGCTAGACAGACAAAATCAGTGACAGCAGGGAAAGAAGTGAAGAACTTCACAACATAAGGAAGAAGATGGAGGATTGTGGTCTACTTGTGGAAAGCATAACCCTAAATTTGATTTGTGCACTCTGTGGAGACTAACATTATGCTTGAGGTGGGAAATTAAGAGTTTGTACCTTTGAAGGCATTAAAAGACTGGCAGTGGTATTACAGAGACTTGGAACTACAAAAATGTTATTGATTCATAAGGAAGGGAATTATAAAAAAGGACATTTAGCTGCAGAGAATTACATAATAGCACGTACTTAGCAGACTTAGAGAGCAAATCATGGAAAGGTATGGGTCCACAAGAAGATTATTCTGAAACAAGTTAAGTGGTGAAATCCATAGGTGCTCAGTCATTCTCTGAAAGTTTCCCACTCATATGTCCTTGCCACAAAACACAAAATAATTAATTGAAATAATTAATTAAATATGAAATAAATTCTCCATATAGCAGGAAGTGTGTTTTCTTTTGCTTAAAATATATGAAATAGTTTTGTACCTGACTGTTTGCTTTTCTAGAGAAAATGTGATTGTTACTCCCATTCCATCAATTATGAATTACAGTATGGTGTCTCTCACAACAAAATAAGTTCTGCAGGAATAAAGAACAGTTTCTTATTTCTGTTTGTATAAAAAAAAAAAAAATGTGAAATAATTCACATAAAGCATGTATAACTGACAAGTTATATATTAATGTTTGTCATCCAAAGACAAGGAGGTCATTTTCTAGTTTCATTAGGTCTCTTCAGCTGCTAACCTCTTCAGGCTTGGGAAAATTATGTAGCACTTGGAAAGGAAAATAGTCATGAGAATGACTTGTTATCCCATTTCTTTTAGTTGTTATAGAGTTCTCCAATCTGCCCTCCTTTAGATTTTAATATTCTGTTCCAAGGATTCTGACTAAAAAATTTTTTACTGTGAGTGTGATGAGTCACAGGAACAGCTTGCTCAGAGAAGCTATGGGTGTCCTATCCCTGGAAACAATCTGATCTAGTGGAAGGTGGCCCTACCCAGGGTCCATATCTTGCAGTATTATTTATTTGTTTGTTTGTTTGTTATCATTTGACCCCTATCCTTTTTTGCTTATGACAAGGGAAAAGAGGGAGCAGAAGAACACCCGTGACAATTTACCAGGTCTTGTACTGCTAGGCACTGAGTTACTTGTTGTAAGAGTCAGTTTTTCTTGTTTCTGTTGCTTAGCTATCCTCTTTCAGAGAAAAAAAAATAAAAGCCAAATTATATTAAATATATACTGTGTTTGAATAGAATCTGTTTTATTTGCATAACATAAAATTCTGAAATATACTATTTCCCAGAAAAAGTAATTTTCATGATTATTCTAATAGTTTATACTTTTACAGGAGAATAGACTCTGAAATCACTGGGAAAACATTTCATTCATTTAGTGAGTAATCATATTAATTGATTTCTGTAGGTCTATTATGGAATTGTGAAAATGCAAGATTATGCCAGATGTAGTTGGACTCAAATCAAAACTCTTGACCAAAGTTTCATTTCAAAATAATCATGATATACTTTGAATATTTCCTCATAACTCTCCCACATTACTTCAAGTCCTGCCTTCAAACACGTTTTGTAAGAGCTATTGAAGCCCTAAGCAGGGACACACCTGCACATACATATATCAGAACGAGTGGTTAACCAGAAGCTTTCTGAAGCAGTAATTACATATGCATTTTCTTCTTTGAGACATGATGGCAAGGCTTTAAAATAGTTAGGCATCTTCATCACCTTTAGGATCTGTTATAAAAAAAAGAATGCTTATTTAGAGTTCTCTGCTAACATTTTTAATAATTCACGAAATTTTTATGCTAAGGCAAAGATTTGATATATTGCATAAATGCTTTACTATGTTTGTTTCAGTACAGCTTTAATACCAGCCAGCACCTCCTGAATGTCTCAATAAAACGTATTTCCCTCCAGATTAATTCTGTTCTTGTCAGACACTGTAGCTCTCATACTTCAATCTAATACTCTTTTTGAACTTAATTTGTATAGAAACATGTTTCTGTTTATAGGCAAAACAGAATATTTGAAGTAAAAGTTTCACCACATTAATGTAGACTCACTTTCTTAACAAATATCTATAATGTAGTCCGAAGTATAAATGCCACTGCAATTTGCCTGGGAAAAATTCTGAATTTCATGTTTGGTTTTCACTCATTCACAGATGCTCAGTGGAACTATTGAGTGTCTGGAGAACAAGAATGACTGAGATACAGCGGTGACATGAAGTAATTATTTGCATTCCACTTATATTTTGTCCCATTTTTTTTTCCTTATTTTTTTCTAACTGAAGAAATGCCAATTAATGCCACAATTTTTATTCAGGAATTGCTAGACCTTCTGTAGGGGAAATAATAAAAAAGCAAACAACAAAACCCAAAAACAAACCAAGAAAAAAGTATAAGAGAATTTCATCAGAACTCCCCCTGAGGTGAAACCAAGAAGCAACAAAACATAAAAAGAGTTTATGAATTTCATTATAGATTTTTATTTAATGAATATGCAGAACAGGTTCACTGTCCTCGTAGCAGATGAGGGACTGGGAGTTATGCCAAAAAAGTGTCCAAACCAGCTGAGCCTGAAGCACTCATCAGCAAAACAAAGAACAGCAAGTGGCAGTACAGGGGGACTCCATGCTGGGGATGGAGGCCCCCATCTGCCAGTATTACCTGTTGTTTAAGTAGGATAGCTGCTTTCCAAGGGCTGGGATTTGGGATGCCGTGGTGAGGCTAACAAGGCTTGTCCAGCCCTGGGACTATCATCTCTTGCTGCTCTTCCATGTAAGTACCACTGATATGGCCAGAGCAGACCTGGAACACACGACAGGTGACTCCATGTTTCCAGAAGCATGATAAGCATGATAAAGGACGTGGGTGCTCCAATGTTTCTCTCTACAATCCTGAGGAAGTGCTTGAGAGAGTGTGGATAAATCCTGTTGGTCAACAACTGCTTACATAACTGGTATTGATAACAGAGTTTCATCTTTCAGGACTATGGGACCTTCCCGCAGGATTGAGGCTAGAAAGATGTGGGATTAAGTCGATCAAAAGGGACAGAAGTATCTTTGACAACAGATTGGCCAACCAAAATCAAGTGAAGTGATAGACTCAGTTGTCAAGCAAAGGGTGCAAGTGATTTAGAGAGACCTTCTGATAAACACATTAGGACTGCAGAGGGCCCACTTCTCTCTATACACAGAAATAAGGAGGTGCCAAGAGGACAGTCATGAAGAAAACAATCACACTTTTTCTGAGAAATTAGTCCGACTGTGTGCCCATCTGAGGTGCCAGTACATTAACCCCTGCAGCACCCCAGCAAGTAAAGAAGACAGAGCCAGATTTTTCTCAGTCCACAGTGGTCCCCAGTCAAAGAGGCAAAGGCCACAAAATGAAATAATGCCGGGTCCACTAAAATGTAAAGAAAATCTTTTTTACTATAAAGGTAACTCTGAAATAGGTTGCCTGGAAGTGAGGTATCCATCCTTGGGTTTATCAAAAACTCAACTGGATGAGGTTCTGAGCAGCCTCAGAACCTGCTGAGTTTCTGAGGGTCAACCTGCTTATAGTTGACCCTCCTGTAAACAGGGCAATGGAACAGGGGAGATGGATAATCTCCAGAGGTCCCTTCCAGTGTCTACTTATGTATGATTTCCCAAAACAGAAACTTGATACCTGTATCTCATCAAAACACCTACAGTTTAATGTATACCTCTCACAACAGTAATATAAATCTTTATGGGAATTGTTTACAGATATATGTATATAAAAAAAAAAAATAGAGACCTAGAATTGCATTGCAGACATATTATACACTGAGAATTAATAAAAAGGTGGTTCACACTTGTTGAAATCACTTAGGTGGAGAAAATTACATCAGCAGAAAGTGGTACTAAAATATCTCCATTAGAAAATGCAGCAGTAGTTTATTTAACAACTGTTTGAGTTGAGTGCAAATGAGTACACAAGGATAGGAAGCTCAAGTGCTTTTGATACAATCTTAGAGTAAAAACATTTAAGATTGACTTGTGTGAGGATAGAATCAGACTTTTAGTTACTAGTGACTAGATTATACGTAACTTAAGGTCACATTTCTGTGCTTTTCTTACTTAAACAAAAAATGTTCTGTAAATGGATCTGTAAATTTAGTTATGTAGGTACTTCACTGAAAATGTGAAGTAATCACAGTGGGGACATTCTGTGTAAACATAGAATGTCTTGATCAGAGCACAGGGCATCAAAAATCCAAAATCCATTTCAGATTCCAAAACTCAAAAAGGAAAAATTCTGTCTTTTTCCCTCATATTTTATAGCATACCTGAATTAAGGGTAATACTACATTAGCAAGTAACACAGATAACCTCAAAGTGAAAAAATGGGTATTGAGCCTGGCAGCAAATGGTACACTTGTTTGGAGGAAAAAGCTTGTTATTTTTTGGACTTATAGAGAGCATTAGGTGGGTACATTTTCTGTTTCAGTTTCTTTCAAAAGTGATTGGATTTGTATGCACTGAGACCACTGTATGACAAAGCACAATTAATTGAGGATGAATGAGAAATTCGTGTCCAAAGCTTAGACCTTGGGTAAACTAAAACACTAATGAGTCGGAACCATAAGAACCGTGACAACAAGAAGCATATGACCACATGGTCAGTTTTAAATTTCATTGGCCAATAGATTCATAAAGGACAAGTCTTCTGAAACAGCAGTTTGTGATCTCAGTATGGACAACAGCTTGGAAATCTCTGGCTTTAAGTCTGTCCCTCATTAGTCAGCTGAGATACTCAAATTAAGTGTAAATGTACTGATTGCCTATAAATGTTGTCCATATGTTTGTCTGGTTTTGTGCCCACTGGAAAATCAGTGATCCATTTAACACAGCCAGAGAAAATGTGCCAAGTGATTGAAAAAGTTTAACTCTTACTGGTCCATAACAGTGCATGTCATACCACTTCAATAAAGCCCAGCATTTGTGCTTTGAAAAAACTCTGCATATTGTCCCAAGCCCTAAAAGATGTCAGAAACTAAATTTACACTGTTCTTACTGACAATCTGCCTGTTGGCAGAGCTATACTATTTAACTGAACTGAACCATGAAGGAACCAGCTAGCTGTTAGCACTGCACTGACAGATACCATAGAAAGTACCAAGCCATTTTCTTTGAGAGATGAGTGCCTAGATTGTTTTAGGTAGCTTCACATGATAAGCTTGGCTTATATCTCAGTGTAACATCTGTCTTGATGTAGTTTAATTAGTGATAGGAAATACAAGCCTAGTAAGGAGTTCTTTTCTGTTCTTTAATTCTGAGTACTACAAAGATATTTTGTTTCTTGTTATGTGTTCCTTGAGGTGCTGAGTAGTGTTCAAGAACCTTGCTCAAATGCAGTCAATGAGATATAAGAACAATAAAGAAAAAAGAAAGTAAGAAAAAGACCACTGGTGGAGGATTGCAAATGTTTTCAACTGGTCTGGCTTCTTTCAGTTTATGAGTGCAAAGGCCATATCTGATATATCCTTTGAAACAAGAATCTGCACTTCACAGATTTTGTAGAAGAATTTTTGGATCTGCAAAACTGCTAGCAATTTCCCATGTAAGATTAATATTATGATTTCTGATTTTAATGTTTGCAAACTTTAATAAAATATATGCAGTATTTTTAAAAATAAGCTCAGAAATATCAAAATTCCTCTTAAAATTAGCTTAATCCTAGAATAAAATTATTGTGTAAGAGACTGAGTTTCATATATTGAGCTGATTTGGGGATGGGGCAGTGGGGGAGGGTGGTTTTTGTTTTATTTCTTGGGGTTTTTTTTTGTTTGTTTGTTTGGTTTAGTTTTGGTTTTGTTTTATTTTGGGAGGGTTTTTTTGTCTTTTGTTAGGAAAAGCAATGTATTATTTTGTACAGCAGAGAAAAACACAATACACTTTTTGATTTACTCTGTTGCCACTTGCTGGTTAGTTATACATCTGGGATAACTGTCACTAAATGATTTCTGAATAAGTCCAAAACTGAAAAGCATCTGCAAGCAAAAGTCCCAGTGCTATAGAGAACAAAATTGCACATTCTGCGTGTGTACCCACAGGGGAAAGACACAAAAGGCATATCAAAGAGTCTGGCATTTTCATTTTATTACCTAGGCAGCATTCCCAGGCTCCTCTGGCTGTGGACATATGCTTTTTAGTCAGTTTGTGATACTTGTTTCATGCTTGAGGAATGAACAATAATTGAGACAGTGTTTTTTACATGCTTTAAATATGTCAACTTCATTAATAACTGTAGTTATGAACAGTAGGCCAAGTACACCTTCTCACAGTATCTGCTACCATGTAGAAACTCAGATCTTTCTCCTCAGCCTTCATTATGTACATCTGTAGCTTCCAAGTTCCCAGCTTTATATTACTTCTGTTGGTTTTGGCTGTATTCCCAGTTTGTTTTTCTACCTTCCAGGATCTCAGTTTTTCTCCACTAAACTGTTGCCAATTAAAAAATCTGTACTATTTCTATTAGTACCTGCGTACCTTTCATTAAGAGAGATTAAAAAAATCTTAGGTTTGTTCTAGGTAATGCTAATTGTAACTGACCAAAGGAAGAGAAAGGAACTGTGCAAAAGAAACAAGTTTTTAGTGTGATATTTAGCAATAAAAACATCCCTTTGCCAAAAAAAAAATAAAAAAAAAAAAAAACAAAAAAAGAAAAAAAAAATATTGGGGAGAAATTTTAATACTAATCATGGCTTTCAATATTATGAAAAATTAATCAAGATGTGCACCAAAACCCCACCAGTTTAGGTGGAGTTTCTGGAGTCTCCATTACCAACTGCTTTGTATGATAGAAATTTAGACTAAATTTGGGTTTAGACAAAAAAAGCTCAAATAAATGCATATCAGAAAAAAATATTCAGAAATTTATTTGAAAACTGGGTAATTAATACACAATAATTGTTTGATATAATACCAGTTTTAATCCTGTTGAAGTGTATTCAATGTCATGGATGTTAAACTCAGACTTTTACAGTCTTGGCCTTTTCTCCCCTGTCTTTACTGAATATATCTCCTCCTAACAATAGTTGTCTAAATCTTTTACTTTTTTGAATTGCCCCAATTATTTCACTGCTACTGTCAAATGTATAATTTTTTTCATATGATGCTGTTGATTCTCAACCCCTAAATTTCCTTCAGTTTCTAAACTGTCAGATAAGTGAGCACACATCAAAAACAGCCTTTATTTACTAAAGATATATCAGAATATCATTGTTATCTCTTTTTGTCTCTAACCTGTAGCTGAGAGAAAAATGCACTGCCAATTTAATTTCTGTGTCAAGGTTTAATCCCAGACAGCAATTAAGCACCAGAGAACTGCTTGTTCACTCCACATCCTGGTGGGGCAGGGGGGAGAATTGGAGGGCTAAAAGAAGGAAAACTTGGGGGCTGAGAAAATTTAAATGATTGAAATTAAATTATTGGAGAGAGAGAGAGATTAAATCCAAGGAAGACAAGTGATGCAAATGAAACCAATTGCTCAGCACCAACCAATCAATGCCCAGTGGCCTGCACTACTGCCCAAGCAGTAGACCCCTGGACAGTTTTTGACCAATTTTACATGTTGTGAATGGCATCACAACTGCCCTTTGGTCAGTCAGGATCAGCTACATCCTCTTACAGCCTTGTGCCCCCCAGCCTACTCAGTAGCAGGAGAGCATGAGAAGCTGAAAAGTTCTTAACTTAATGTCAGCTCTGCTCAGCGACAACTAAAACGTCATCCACATTATTCTCATCCTAAATCCAAAACACAGCACTGTACCAGTTACTAGGAAGAAAATTAACTCTATCCTATCCAAACTAGGATACTTAGGCAACATCATTCTCCAGAAATGTAAAAGTCACAGCAATGCTTACGTGGTTATCCTGAAAAATTGTATATTGGGAATGTCTCCAGGCCATGGTTAGAGTCATAGAATCAGCTACAGTAGAAAACACCTCCAAGTTCAAGTCCAACAGTTTATCCAGCAGGGTCATGTCCTCTACTAAAACATGTCCCTCAGTGCCACATCTACACAACTTTTAAGTACCTCCAGGGATGGTGACTCAGCTACTTCCCTGGACAGCCTGTTCCAGTGCTTGATAATCTTTTCCACTATTTTTTTTCCCCTGAAATCCCATCAAAAGCTTCCCTAGTGCAACGTGAAGCCATTTCCTCATTTCCTGTCACGTGCAACTTAGAAGACACTCATTCCCACATTGTTAACCTTGCTTTCAGGTAGTTCCAGGGGGTGATAAGGTCCCCCTGAGCCTTTCTATCTCCAGGATAAACAACTAATCCTCATGAGAATTGTGCTCCAGACCCTTCACCAGCTTCATTACTTAAATACTTTTTATTATGCTGCAATTTCTTTTGAATGGAATAGTCATTCCAAACATTTTCTTACCTTTTTCTTTTTCTTTTTCCATAAAAGTCCCAGTTGGCTTCTCATCTTCATGTTTTAGATGGACTATTCATTATGAATTAAGGGTTTGTATTCTAAATAAGCACCATCCTGTTTGTCTTAGAGAATTGAAACCTCCTTCTTCATCTATTATTGAGTACAATTGTGGCAGCTAATCCAGAAGAGTGCTTATGCTGGCTTCTTCCATACAGATCAGCAAACAAATATTCTTTATTCCTGTTCAGAGTATGCATGCTTAATGAAATACCAAAACAGCAAGATATTCTGGTGCACTTCTTATCAATTACCTCATGATTTCTAGATGTACAGAATTTTACAGAGCTCTGCTGTGTTTTCTTCAGCTGTATTATCTTTCCAACATGCCCATATTATGTGAGCAAAAAAAGAGCAGGAACAATCCTTGAAATATTTTTTTATTTTTGAAGTAACTGCTAATGTTCAGTGTTTTAAAGCAGTGATATTTTCTACATTTTCATACACTTTTCAGAAACAACCATTTAATCAGAGATAAATAATTTATTTACATTTATATTTTAACAATTGTACTACTATACACTTGCTTTTTAAATCAACTGGTTCTAAGAAACTAGTCCAATTTTTTCCCACTAAGTTAACCTTGATATTACACTTTTAAAATTATATACTAAAGTTTTTAGTTGAAGTTAAGAAAAAAGAAAAAAAAAAAAACTACACCCAGAATAATATTGATTTAATATCAAAAATTAAATTTTTTGCTGTTGCATCAACTTAAGAGTTTTACATTCTTCTGGGTATATGGTCAAAGTGAAATAGTTGAATTTATAATTCAGTGGGATACATAAAAATTAAAAAGAATTTAAAATGTTGCTTATTTAGAAGACAGGTAAATCTTTGCTTTTGTGTATCTCAATATCTTTAATAAAATATTTTAAGAAAAGTTACGCTGTACATGCAAAAAGGTCCCCTCTTTCTCATTCTTTCTCTGATTCTGATGCCTGATTTCCCACCAGAAACTGATGCCTTGTAAAGACTGACCTAGAACAGAGGTTAGGCAGAGTTAAAGAATAAAGTAGGTATTTATTAAAAGGCCTTAATGGATATACCATGAGCAGCACAAGAGCCCAGCCAGGGCTATACCCAAGATGAACCCAAAATGTGACTCAAAATGGTCACAAAATGGTCATGAGGTCTCTCACTTTTATAAGTTTTGTTCTATTAGCATATTGGAGCTAATTGTCCAATCACAGCTTTAAGTCCCATCCTTCTTGTTTTCCCTCTTTTGTCCACCGTTGTTCATGCTCTTGGGCCTGAAATTTTGATTGGTTATCCTTGGTCCCCAGCTAGAGTACAAATTGTTTTATCTGCCTACTCTGTGAAAAGAGCTTACCATCCCTTAATATGAAGCTCAGAACTACACACTAAAACAGCACAGAATCTGAAAAATATAAAAGCTAAAACTTAAGGCATCATTTCAACACATTATTTTGAAACCATATAGTTACAAACAAGTGGAATGAGTTTCAGCAAGCACTTTATACCAATGTTTTATAAAAAGAGGATCCTGGCATTGGTTATTATGTTTGCAAATGGTGAAAAATGTTGAGGAATTCTGAAAAAAATAAGTAATTTGTGAGAATAACATTTAATGGCAATGTTCTCTGGATAACTTTTATTTGAGACTGCACTGAGAGAATTAATTTCCATCTTTATTAAACCACATAGAGTTGTAAATCACAGAATCACAGAATATGCTGAGTTGAAAGGGATCCACAAGGACCATTGAGTCCAACCCCTAGCATTGCAGAGCACCATCCCAAAGAGTCACACCCTGTACCCAAGAGGATTGTCCAAGCACTTCTTGAACTTCTTGAACTCTGTCAGACTAAGTGTTGTCTCTCTTCCCTGGGGAGCCAGTTCCAGCCTCTCCACTGTCTGGAAGAATCTTTTTCTAATGTCCAACCCAAACCTTCCCTGACACAACTTCAGGCCATTCCCTCAGGTCCTGTCACTGGTCACCACAGAGAAGAGATCAGTGCCTGCCCCTCCTCTTCCCCTCATGAGGAAGTTGTAACTGTGATGAGGTCTCCCTTCAGTCTCCTCTTCTCCAGGCTGAACAGACCAAGTGACCTCAGACACGCCTCATGGGGCTTCCCCTCAAGGTCCTTCACCATCTTTGTTGCCCTCCTTTGGACGCTCTCTAAGAGTTTATTATGTGTATGTGTTTTGATTTTCCAGATATTAGCATTTTAAAATTATTTCACATAGAATTGTTGGCATTGTAGGTGAAAAAAGAAGTGTAGGGATCTTGCATGTAAGTCTTGACAAACCATGGTCATATATTTATCTGCCTGAAATAGCTGGTAGAAAATACCCTGTAGTGATCTACATCCAGGTCTCACAGTGCTCTTGCTGTCTTTTTCTTTCAGCCTGCAGGAAACACATTTCTCCACAGCATTCTTCAATTCTTAAATTAACCCATTAACAGAAGATGATCAAAATCAGATTTGAAAAAATCTTGAAAAATATCTAAAAATGTTAACAGATTGTTTAGTTAATGTCCCTTTGTGATCTTGTTGCTCTGAATCTTCAATTTCCTATCTGTTCTTGCCTATCCTATTTTTCTAATGCTTTCCCCTATTTAAATATCTCTGATTCAGTTTATCCCTCCAGGATCCACCACTGTCTCCTCACATTACTAATAGGTGTGCTTCAAATTGAGGGTTTGTTTTTTGCTTTTTGGTTTTGTTTGGGTTTTTGTTTTGTTTTGTTTTGTTTTTATCCTTTTGGCTTATAATACCTTTCAGAATCATCCCCTTAGCTGCAATAGCTCCACAAATACTACCCTTCATCCAGTTCCTGCCAGGACCTGGGTAGAATTCCACAAGTAGAACAGGCTACAGCTTTAGTGGTGCAGAGAGGAGGGAGAAAGAGAGAAGAGCGAAGAGTAAAGAGAGAGGAGAAAAGAGAGAAGAGAGAAAAGAGAGAAGAGAGAGAGAGAGAAGAGAAAAAGAGAGAGGGTCAGTGGTCTAAAAATGACAAAATTGCAATCACACCAATAGGAAAAGAAAAATAATACATCACATTTGTATAAAAATTTCAGTCTCAAATGATCTTTTTATGTGGCTTATTGATGAGTTGCTGACCCCATCAATAAGCTACTGAAATCCAAAGCGTGAAGAAAAGCTCTAACTTTGCACCAGCATCATAAATTGTAATAGATTTAATAAATAGGGCTAGTGGGTACAGTGTTTGCAATACCATTAAAAGGTGTGAGCCTCCTGAAGTCATGTAGGCAAGCACCTTCAATATCCAGAAATAGAACTTTATTAAAGTAATAAGAGGGAAACTCCAGGAAGGCCAGAAAAATGCAAATTGCAAAAGATTGCCCTTAATAAGATCAACCTCTCCCAGGGAGTAGAAATGAGACAGAAAAAGTTATAGCTAAGATTAAATATTTTTACAGCCTTAAAAGATTAGAATGAAAGTATTTAAATTTCCTGCTATCAGAGAGAAAAGCCTTTTTTTCTCTTATATGAAATATGAGCTACCAGGTAAAGAGTGGTTAACCTCTACCATACCAAATACAGATTGAACCATAAAATCCAAAGTCATAATATCTTAAAGCAGTACATCCCTAAGCTCACAGTATAGTCAACTTACAGCACAAATTATTGATATTTTATTGCCTCATCCTAAATAATACTAAAATTAATTTTAACTCTGTATTAGGAAAATAGAGAAAGAGGGGAAGACAGCTCTTAACATTTGAATGTGAAGTATTAAGTTAGGATTTTATTGTAAGAATACTATTCTCTTTTCTCTTATCTATACAAATGTTTCATAATGGAAATCTCTTCTTAACAGTCTTTTAGTATGTTGAAAAATCTATGATTAATCTGTATTTTTCAGGAAAAGGAGAAACACATTACTAAAATCTTGAGCTCTTAAAATCATGTTCTGATTCTCAAGACAAAGTACGACAAGGACATTCTAAAGCAGAGAGGGAAAACCTGAGACTGGTACAATTTTATAAAAAATGGGGAGGGCTGGTAATGCTCTCATCCCTCAGTTTATCTAGTTTGTCTCTATTTTTACAGTTTCCTTTTCTCTCTCTCTCTCTTCCCTCAAAGAAACTGCATCTTTAAAATGGTAGTAACCCTTGGCAAAATAAAATGCATCTCTTTTACTTCTTGTCCAACAACCGCTTTATTAATTTTTTAAGGGACATAGAGTTTTAAGGAAAAAACCTCAAAAGTAAGCTCTCATTGATTTTTCAATTAAATAATTTGGATTTCATAAGAGTGCTTGTGCTTGACTTTTGGTGACTTATTTCTAAATTGTGTTATGCAGCAACTAAATTAGACTGTTGGACACAATTTGTTCTTTTCCCAGAAAGTATTGATTCTTGTAACAAGCGATTCTGGGACCATAAGTATTACAGAAATTCTCTTGCAATCAGAAGCTGCTATGAATTTTTCATTTGTGTATGCAGCTATCACTAGGTGACCCTGATAAACAAATTTTTAGTGTATGAACTAATTTCAGTTACGCATTTTCAAGCAGTTGCATACTCTTAGTTTTGGTAATGGAAAGCTGAGTGAAGAAAAAGTGAAAAGAGCACTGATATTTAGTTTCCAATACAGAGAACATGTGTCAAACATCTGAAACACTGTATTTTTTCCTTTGGCCTTGGAGTAAATTCTAGAAAATTGGGTTGTGTCTAGCACTGCAGAATCTGGGGACACTGGAATTTCTGTTTTGGGAAACCCAACCTGTCGGGATCCAGGTGCCCAATGTCCTTCCAGGAGCTGTGACACTAGGCTCAGAATGACAAAACTCTTGACAGAAAAGATGCTGAACTTTCTCACAAAGACATGCACATTACCTGGGCATTAGCAACTCTTTAGATGTATGAGGTAAATACATTGGAAAGTTTTCACTATATTTTAAACTTCTGTGCATACTGTTCCAATTTAAAAAGTAAAGATTGATGGCATATCTCTGAAAACAAGTGCAGCCAAGCCACAAGAGCTGCAAATTCAGGTGAGTGGGGACACATGTTCTCATTCTTCCAAACTACTTTCCTGTAATGTGCTTTATTATAATGAAATGTTCTATAAATTTAAAGTAGGGATGAGTGAAAGTTCAAAAGAGGAGACTTGACATCAAATAATATTTTGAATCTCTGGGTGCCTCTAAGGATATTTAATTTGAAGTATTTTTGGAGCAGCCTGTTTATTCAACTTCACCCTACTTTTGAGCCAGAGGTTGGCAAAAATGGCACTTTGTGGTGATTGAAATGTACTGATGTGATAATAGTGGCATGCTTAAGATCTGAATTTGAATGAGCTGTTATGTTAAGGGAGGAGATAGCTTTGTTTTATGAAAACCAGTAGTTGAACTTCTACATTTTCTTATTTTATTAAAAAAGTTACCAGCTGCAACACCAGGTTTGTAATTCAAAAGCAGATGTTATTTCTGTTTGTCAGTGCCTAAACTATTCCTTTGGAATATCACAGTTAATTCCCATAGCTCTCCTGTTACCTGAGACCTAATAGCAAACTGAAAGCTTTGGACAAGCTTTTAGGGGGGTCAAGTTCCTGTCAGCATGTTTGTTTAGCAGGAATGTGTTCATGACCTTTCACTAGTCATTGAACAATTGAGCTAAACGTCAACCCAGATACACCAACCAAAGGCTGATACTCAAATGTCTGTCACTGGCTGGATTGGTTATTTGGTTTACTTTGCACAAACAACCTAAGGCTGTTGTTTTCCATTAGTTTTCCTGTACTGTTCAGCACCTGTCATGCTGAAGATGATTTGATTGGCACATTTCCTAGTAAGCTCTCTAGGAGAGGAACAAAAGAAAGGTATAAACAGAATAAATGGCAGAGGTCAGGAAGGAGACAAAAAAAGACTTATCACTTATTATTAATTAGATTGCAAACTGACTTTGGTTTGTTGTCATAAAATTATTGCTGGATTGGACCAGTATCAAATCTTATTTTTTCCCTTAAATCCTTCATCTTTCCTTAGAAAAATATTTCCTTATTCATATAAACAACTTTTAAAACACTTTGACGGTAACATTTGTTTATATTAATGATTGCTCTTAAATACCTCTTATGGTCTTCTAATGTCCATATTTATTATAGCATCTCATACAATAACATTTTGATTTTACTAAAAAGTATAAATTCACAGAGATTTGGATTTGTTATTGAGTATTTTTCCTTTTTTTTTTCAAACATAATACATACATAATGTTTAACATTGTCCATACTCAAATGGACATATATAGATATGACATGACTCATATCTATGTCAATATTAGTAAAAGCCATGTTGCATATTTGCATGCCTCAGCATGTTACAGATGAATCTCCACACAGAAAACTAACCCCAACAAGATTTACATTGGACTGTGAGAACAGTCATGTCTGAGCGGTGATGGAAACAATTTATCAAATTGTAAAGGCATAGGTCTTATGTAAAGGCATAGAATTTATTTACATGTTAAGTGTAATATGAAATCTAAAATAATTTTAAGAGAAGCCTGTTACTAGAATTAGCTGTGATTCAATTTTGAGAGAATGAAGCTTTCACCAAAATATACATTTACAATAAGTGTCATTTTAAAATTATCAATATCAAATGCAGCAATAATTATGACTTTTTAACAAAGCCCCATTCTATGAAATGGTTATGTATAGAGACCTGCAGTGCAAATAACAAGCGTTCCCATTTAAGATAATTTTCTTTGTGGTAACAAATTACAGTAGAGTCTATTTAGAGTTATAAATACACAGCATGTCTAGATATCAGCCATATTTTAAGCCAGAACTTGCAATGAATGAAAATGCATGCTTCTCTTAACTAATGGTGTGCTATTAAAATATGATGAAAATCTTACTTTTTTGCATATACTTATTAAATGTTTTTAATATAAAAAGAATAATTATAATATAAAGCAAAAACTCATTACAACTTACCTAATTTTACTTGTACCAGCTATTTTAAACATGCTTTCTTGTTAATCTAACTTATTCATTATTTAAAATCTTAGAGAAATAAGCAAATTAAAAATGTTATTTGTTTTTCCTGTAAGCCTTGCTTAAAAGTTGAATTAAAGAAAATCTGGTTTATCCTTTATATCAGATGATATACAATTTACAATAACTTAGGCTAGAAAATATATAAGTGATTGGGAAGAACAAATAAATATACTGGTCAGCATCTTTAAGATATAACTGTATAGGAAAAGATATATAAATAAATATAGAGAATTTAGAAGTCTTTACCTAGCATTACCTAATGCTAAGTTATTTACCCTACTATTTCACAATGTTAAGTGCTTAATACCAAACACCACATAGGCTTTGTAACTTACATAGCTAGAGTAAAATAAAGTCTTATTTTTTTAATAAAGTAATACATAAAATACATGTGTTAGTGATTCTAATAATAAGATTCATTAACAAATTTTGGTGATTTTTAAATAGTAGTCTTATCAGAACCAATAAGTTGTAGTACTGTATAGAAATTAGATTTTTAATTGTAATTTTTCATCACTTCTGAATCCACGTTTATCACTTTTTTCCACCTTATTCATTTATGTACTTTATTATAAGCATTCTTCCAATTAACATCAGTATTAATAACCATATAGCAAACTTTGTGACACTCAGCCCCAGAGGTGTTTCTTCGCTGTGAGTTAAGCAATCTGATTATTATAGTACTATTAACTAATATTAGAGCAAGCCATGTATGTCTTCTAGAGTACCAACAACAGAGCTAATTGCAGATTTTCTTTGTGTCAGAAGTCAAATTTCCTTACTTTGTGGAGCAGCACGGTTAATACATTCTCTCTTCCTACAACCTGTGAAGAAAAGGTAAATAATTCATTATCAGAAGACAGAAAAAGAGTGTATTTGCTGGGACTTCACTTGGCATAGGTCTTGTTTTATCTCAGACTTCTATAGTAAATGAAAGTAAGTGTTAAACCAAATGAAGATGAACAGATATTCTAGTTTTGTTTCATCCTCTTTTATTTTGTTTTTAAACAAGCTTGCTTATTTAGGATATAAATGCAAACAGGTTTGCACAATGAAAACAATGCCATAATGACAAATGGCAATCTAATTTTATCAGTTAATATGTATGATTATGCAAATGGTTAAATCAATAATAACTTAAAAGTAAAGCCCTAAAGTAGCAACTCAGAAAAGACCTCTAAATTAAAAAGGGCTGCATAAATAATGTAAGGATCTCAATATGGTTTAGAGCAATTGCAAATATGATTTCACAGATGCTTACATTTTTATGTTCACATTTATTTCAGAAGGTTAAATGAACTGCTGTTAACACTAACAAAATGAAGTTGCATTAAGGTTTTCTGTAGGAAAAAAAAGCCCTGATTCCTACAGACAAGAGTTTTGTGATGCATTTTCTATAGATGCTGGAGTACATCTCCTATTATGTGCCAATGATAAGTAGTCTTACAATAGGTTCATCTTGTTTGGCCTTAATGGATAAAGTGTTGCACCCCAAGAAACAGTCTGGCAGAAGAACTTGGAACACACAGAATAAAGTGGTATTTCTACGTTTCCTTTTGTGTGTTTCTGTTGCCAGGTAAGGTATTTTCTGTTCTTTCTGTGAATTAAAAACTTTAAAATCCTCCCAAAAATTCTCCAACTCCGACTCCATCGGTGTCTTTAAAAATTAAATTGATTCAGTTTTTTTCTCTAGACATGGAAAACATATCTGGAGTACATATCAGTATGATAAAAATATCTATCAACCTAGATATACACAGGACAGGCTTGAAGATTTGCCTTGTTCATAATTCAGATCTTTGTTTTGTGTGATGAACATTTTTCATTGCAGTTTCTGTTTACCAGATGTTCAGCTGCCATTTCCTAGTGAAGTAACATTGACTAGGGCATAAGGAAATGATTAATTGTTCATTTACAGTTTTGGAAAAGGGAAATATGCAATTGCTCTCAAATGACAGTTTCTTACAACACACAAAGTTAATTGGATAAAGACATGCTCACGTGCATATGTGGTTCTGGGTATGTGAGCAAAGGATCAGAAACGTTTTACCCTAGCTGGCAAAATCCACTCTTCTTAAGCATACTGTGCTACATATTGTACAAGGGAGAGCTATGTACAAGGAATAACTATGGTGTCATTGATGCATTTATTGTGTTCTTACAGGATAAACAAAAGACAATTTACAGGAACTTCAAGGTACCATTTATTTTAACTTGTCTCCAATGGATAGTAATACATAGTTACAGTAAATAAAGGGGAACAACATATAAATAGGTATCAAATTCTATTCCTTCAGTCTCTTGCTTGATCCACCACATACTTTCTACTGTGCAGCTTCTTTTTATTTTATGTTGTTGCTGTATGCTATGCCCTGACTGACAATCCCAGCTCTCTCAGCCTTTCCTCATCTGCGAGATGTGCCAATCTCTTAGTAATGTTACTGGCTGGACTCTTTCCAATAGCTCCATATCTCTCCTGAAGCCCACAGCTGACACAGCACTTAAGGTGTGGCCTCCCCAGGGCTGAGTAGAGGGAAGGATCATCTCCCTCAACCTTCTGACAGCATTCCTCCTAATGCAGCCCAGGATGCTCTTGTTCTTCTTGGCCACAAGGGCATATTACTGACTCTTGTCCAACTTGGTGTTCACCAGGCCTCCCAGGTCCTTCTCTGTAAAGACTTATATATAAAAACCCTTTTTATCTGCTTGCATATTGTTTATTGCAACATTGCACTTACAACTACTGTAAAACTACACAGAGAGGAAATAATGTGTAAGAATTTATAGTTTTTTTCTGTACATATGCATAATATATATATAAATGTGAGTGAGGTTTTGTGCTTGATGTGACAATCCTCATGCAATGAAAAATCTGCAAAGAACAGAATTTCAGCATTTGATTGACAGATAATTTTAGTGGGACTAGAAAAATACTGCTGCTTTCTAAACAAAACTGTTGGCAAGCCTCCTTTCACTTCTCATTTTGTAATCCATTTCTTGAAGAGTTTTTGGAAACAAGTTGTTATCTCACATTCCTAGTATATATGAAAAACTAATCTGACAATAAAACAGTTTTTGAGAGGTATCTGATTGTTATTCATGGGTATGGATTAGTAGTGCCCATTTTTTCCCATTTGACATAGATAAATGTTCAGAGAACTGAGATATTTGGGTGTGGCTATTATCACAGATCACAGAATATTCTGAGTTGAAAGGGGCATATAAGGATCATCAAATCCAACTCCAAAGCAAATAGCCCATATGGGAATAGAACCCTGGTGTTATTAGCACCGTGCTGTAAACAATCGAGCTAATCTCAGGGTAATGTGTAATAGGAAACACCAACATGTGGACTAGTAATGTAATTTGTCTCAAATGTTGTTTTTTTTTTTTTCTTTCTTTGGCACAATTCTGAAATCTTTGGCACAGCAAATTATTTTCTTTCCAAGTTCTTTGTATTACATTTTAAAAGAACAAAATATTTTAAGAAAATCTTTCTGTCACCTATCATAGACTTATTAATATTGGAAAAAACTCTAAGGTCATCAAGTCCAACTGTAGCACCTCCATGTTCACCACCAAACCACGTCCCCAAGTGCCACATCCACAAGTTTTTTGAACATTTACAAGATGGTAACTCAACTACTTTCCAAAGCACCCTGTTCCAAAGCTTGACTATTCTTTCAGTGAATAAATTTTTCCTAGTATCCAAACTAAACCTCCCCTATCGCAACTTCAGGCCATTTCTTCTTGTTTTGTCACTTCTTACTTGGGAGAAGAGACTGACCCCCATCTTGGTACAACCTCCTTTCAGGTAGTAGCAGAGATGCATAAAGGTCTCCCCTAAGGCTTCTTTCCTGCAGACCAAACAACCCCTGCCCCTTCATCCAGTACCGCTAGGACTCGTTTTCCAGACCCTTCACCAGCTTTGCTGCCCCTCTCTGGATTCATCTAGCATCTCAATAACCTTCATGTAGTGAGAGGCCCAGAACTGGATACTCCAGGTGTATCCTCCTAGCACTCCAGGTGTTGCCTCCCTAGTGCTGAGTAGAGAGGGACAATCCCTGCCCTGGTCCTGCTGGCCACACTATTGCTGATACAGGCCAGGATGTGATTGGCCTTCTTGGCCACCTGGGCACACCCTGGCTTATGTTCAGCTGCTGTCAACCAACCCCCCTCCAGGTCCTTTTCCATAGGGCAGCTTTCCAGCCACTCTTACCCCAGCCTGTGGCACTTCCTGGGGGTGTTGGGCCTAAGGGCAGGAACCAACACTTGGCCTTGTTGAACCTCACACAACTGGTCTTGGTCCATTGATCCAACCTGTCCAGATCCCTCTGAAAAGCCTTCCTATCCTTCAGCAAACCAACATTCCCACAAAACTTGGTTTCGTCTGCCCAAGTTCCATGCCCTATCTCAACTCAGAGAGATACCCTTCAATTTTATTTCCTGACTTTTAAAGTTTATATCAGTGGATTTAGAACATCCATGTCACAGAAAGCATGGGTGTGTTCCAAGCAAGCATAGCAACGATGTTCATCAACGTGAGCACAAAACAAGCAGAATGCAATTGGGAAAATATAAATCACAAATATACTATGTACAAGTTGGTTTGTGCAAAAGTTGATTTGACCTGATATGATAGAATATGCATGTAAATAATTTCATTTGAAGTACTGGTATCAGTGGAGTTGTTCCACAGTCCAGGACAATCATACTGAGTGTGACTTCAAATTGTTAACTTCCTTTCTTTCTTTGTTATCTTTGCTCCAATAAAATATTCCAAGCTTTTAATTTGTCAGGAGAGTGTAAGACTATCATTACAGAAAGGTCTGGGTCAACTGCTCAATCTGGACTCCCTTCAGAGTTCTGATTCTTAAATTTATTACATTTTAAAGTGCATTAGAAAATTAAATAATTTCCCTTTGCTTTTTACATGAAGATCATAGCCCATATATCTTTGAAATTGTCTCTGCCTGTTTCCTAATTTCAACAACAAAATATCTAAAATACAACAAAGTTATTTGCAGTCTCTAAACACATGTAGATGCCACAATGCTGGTACATTACACATTTCACCAGCATGCTGTGGCAATTTATTTATGTACTCAAGTTTTAAAAAAACTCTTAAAGTTGTTTTGCTGTCTGTTAATGTCTTCCAACAATTAGTAATAATACTTTTGTAATTGCATTAAAATACTAAGAGTAACAGATTGTTTATTTTACTTAATGTATTACAGAGATACCAGTGTGATTGCCTGCCTGGATGGGAAGGAAAATTTTGTGAAAAGGAATCAAATGAATGTTATTCAGAGCCTTGTAGAAACAATGGCACCTGCACGGACCTTTTCAACAGTTATCGGTAAGAGTCGCCCCTCTTCACTATATGATCATGTTCCAGGAAGGCCAGGCTTATGCATCCAGCCACTATTTTGTTTCCCAGCTTGGGAAGGAGATGTTATTACACAAATGGGCAAAGGACTTGTGTCATGGACACAGTGCTGCACTGTACTTTCATGTGAAGCCAGCAGATATAATAAATGGTATACATAAAATTAAAATAATAAAAAAAAGAAAAGGAAAAGAAAAAAGTATGATTTAAAAAAACATTTAGCAAGTAACTAAGTTTGGAACTGTACTTTTTCAAAGAAAATATTGTTTCTCTTTCTGTCATATTTGCCCTATAAACACAAGAGATGATTTAAAGAGTAAGAGTAGTAGTGGGCAGTTGAATGAGGAGATTATATCATTGCTGCCACCTTGTGGTTTAAAATACCAACAAAACAGTAATTTAACTAAAATTTATATCCCCTCAGACAAAGCATGAGGATTTGACACTAACCATATTTTTTTTTTTAAACTTAAACCCCAATCTTTATTTCATGCATGCATTCATGGTTTTAAATTATTTTATTTCATTAGCATAAGGATTAAGACTCCATAAACAATCTAGTAATCAGTTCCTGCTCCATTACACCAGGGTTTGTCTATATTATGATGTCAATACTTGAAGAGTACTGTAAATTCTTAATAGACACTGATGAGGCTGCATATACAGCTCAGTGTAATAACTGTATGTGGTACATAGTCTAGTTGTTGTACAGTGGTTGTATTCCTGGTGATACAGACAATAATCAGAAAGGAACTAACCACAGTTGACAATGGAGAAATTTCCCAAATAGCTAAACATAACTAAGTCAAATAACATAATATATAGAATATTTTAAAAAATTAATTTATGTTCAGAACTTAACCAAAATGATTTGTGATGTATTAGAGCTGTATTTTTTGTGGTATTAAACCTCTTTGGTAAAAAATTTTATTTTAATAACAAAAAGTATAGCAATGTTGAGAAAACCTTAAAATCTTTTTAGTTGTTATTTTCACACTTTTTAAAGCCTCTTGGAATGTAAAATATTGTTAAATATTTTAATTGCTGTGGTTTTTATTTTTCTGATGCTTGTAGTTCTTTGTAGTCTACCACTCTCAAGGACAATTCTAGGAGAAAGGATATTTTGCAGCCATAAATCCTTACCTCTCCTTACATCTTCCCTATTTTTCCAGCATCTAGAAGTATTATATGTATTGCAGAAGGTAACAGGGCTTCTTCTGCTTTTACTCATAGCTGGGTCAACTACTTATGCACAAATCCAAGGACTTCCTATTTTTTATTGAGAATAAAAATGCTCAAGAAGTACTTTTTCTGGATTTTTCTAATACTGAACTGTTACAGAAAATGTTTAGAACTGTTACAGAAAATTAGTTTGAAGTGTAAGTACCAGGCATATTTTTTCTCAGAGCTATTTGTCCTAGTTGACCTAACGGAGCAAGAAAATTAGACATACCATTGAATCATCATATACAAGGGGCAGGTTACATCAAACAAAACAACATCTTCAAAGATACCTAGAGTTGAAAGTGACTCTGAGACTTGACAATACCAAAGAAAATTAGTATAGGTCAATGTTTTATTTTTATATTATAAAGCAATTTCATTTCAATCATTAGAGCTGTCCTTGTTTGTACTCAGACATGCTAAAAGACCATAATTACTCTTAATTTAAAAAATGTGTTGTTTTTATTACCTTTGCTAATACTTTCCTTTTTTAAAAGCTACAAGACAACGAGACAAATTGTTTGTGTTATGGTAGCTAAGCAGTGGCAGTAATTGGTACCTAAACCTGAGGAAATCCAGATATGTCTTTAAACTTAAATGTAGTTTTTAAAACAGGATAACTGGATTATAGTTGCCTAACAGAAAAGATTATTGCAGTGCCCAGGCATTGTTTTGGGCAGGCATTAGTCTGGACCATAGTCAGGCCAGCAAGTGGTCTGAGAATGCATCAGTGACAGGCAATGAAGTTTTCTTGCCTGTGGCCATGTTTTGGCACTGTTTATTTTCCTGCTGTAAGTTGAGCTGCTGGCAGCAATACTAAGAATATTCTGAATTTCTTTGAAATTTGCCACACCATGACTGGTACTTGATACCACTTACAACTTAAATTAATGTAAGGGATAGATAAATTTAGCTTTCTTTTATGCTTTGATAATCTTCATTAGTTTATTTTCTCATAAATATCTGCAAGTCCAGCTGAGACCATCAGTTACTTAAAAAATTAAGTAATTTATTGCGCAACAGCTTAAAATATATATTTTTGTATAGAAAGAAAGTGAATATAGTGCAAAATGAAACATTTTCCTACCAAATTCAAATCTGTGATAAAACAATAATTATACAAAATATAATTACTAATTTAAAACTTCACTTTTGAGTCACTTTAGTTTGTCTGGGGCTATTCATTGTTGAAACCTGAAACAAAAACTATCTGGCAAAACTGAAGTATCAACAAATCTGTCACACTGAGTATCTTTCCTTACCGATTCCATCATAGAAAAGTAAATCACATCCCAACATGAAAAAATGGAAAATAAAGCCTTCTCAGATGCATATTTTTATTTTAAAAAATCAGGTGAGAAAGATTCTGAGTAGAATCCAGTAGTCAAGCTTGAATTATTGGATGTGAATAGTGTTTAATATGTCCCCTTTCATTTTACTTAATTTATGTTCAGCTCATAAAATGAGAAATATGTTTTCTTCCTTCTCAGTTTTTAGTTTTAGGCTCATGGCACATGGCAAATATATTAGTTTAGAAAAATTCCATGCATATAATTCATGCATATATTTCCAGTGCCATGCGATTTTAATTCTCATGATAACATGAAATCTCAAACTATGGCTCTGAACATTTATGGACAGATTCATCTAGTATCAGCTGAATTCCTTATTTAGTCTCTATTGTATTGATAATTCTGAGGTTTAGCCATAGTAACATCAAACCCTAATTAAAGCCCCTGTGTCTCTTTTGCTGTTACCAACTTTTGAGTGAAAATCTATTCAACTCTTCTTGCCAAATAACAGGCAACATAATTTTATGGATGAACTGGAGTTTTTAATGATGTAGAATAGTTTGGAACTTGTCTGTAATCATTATGATATTAGAACTTGGAGAATTAATCAAGTGTCTTTCCAAAGTACTCAGTTCTTCCTGTATATTCACATTGGAATCCATAGATTCATTTTGTCAATTCTTGTTGTTAAGTTTTTTATAAAGAATAAAAATGGAGCCTTGCTGCTGCTTTTCTGTTTATGACATACAAATAGACTTCTCCATACTAAACAGGAAATTAGACCTACCAAAGTATATTTTCTTATGTTGTTAATCTATCTTTTATGTTTTATGACCGGTTCAGTGTTCGCTTCAGTTGAGTAAAGAAATGTTATCCTTTGTCAGCACTTGAATTCATCCACTAAGACACCTATTTATTAGCTCAGTGTAAACTGAAGTCCAATTCTTCATGCTATCTTATCCACTCTTGATATTTTATTTTTGCAATCAGGACTCCTTGCTAATTTGCTTGGGCTTTTTGTTTGTTTGTTTTGCTTTGGAGACAGACATTTTTCCTGCCTGCTCATTCTTATCCTTGATATTTTCCTTATTGCATGTTTTCTTACATCCTGTTTGTGCAACTATATCACAGGTCTCCATTTACCCCTTCACAGTTATGGATATCATAAACCTGGCTGTGTTATAAAATGCTGAAAGCTCTCCTTCCCACTAAGTTCTGCAAGGACAACAGTTGGTAACTGCCAACATCACCTTAAAATTTGAGGCTCAAGTTCCTCAAGCACTTCTGAGAAATTACTGCTAATGTGTGCAAATTACTGCTAGTGTGTGTCTGCATTTAAATTCTCTCTATTTAAACTCTTCTGTACTTTATCCTGTCCTGTAGGAGGCCATAGTTTTCCTATCTCTCTTTAGATTCCAGCTGAAAGAATAATTTGTGCTCATAGAAGATGGTGTTTTGCATGATTTCAGAACTCATCTCAAACTGTTCTATTCTTCTTTAGCAATGCTTCTTCAATTAGTATTCATGCCATTATCATCTTTCTTTGATTTATGCCAGCTGACAATTTGGATAACCATACTATCAACCAAAGTTAGACTTATCCTGCCTCCTTGCTGTTACTTTCTCAGCACATTCCCAAGTACAACATTTTGCCCTATTGCGTCCCTCTTTGCTCCTTAACATTTGAAACCACGTCTTTTCAGAATAATAAAGTAATTTTTCATTAGTGTAACCTGTGCTAAGCTCTTAAAAAAATAGACCATTAAGTCATTAGGATATATTCAGTGTCATGCATACTTAAATTACAGTACTGTTACAGAAAATCAGCATACTATTTAGCTTCTTTTTTTCCCTTCTGGAAAGGATTTATTTGGAAAAGCAAAGTCAAAATCAGCCACTGCATTTTCTCAGAAATTTGCAAGAATTGCTCTGTGCCGAGTTGTAGAAGCAGGTGATTCTTAAGTTTGGGATGTATAAATATCTGAAAGATCTATAAGTAAAAGCATGCCTATTTACACAGTGTATTTTAAAGATATGTTCATTTCTAAATGAGTGAGTTTTAAACTATAATGGAATTCTGAAGGAAGTCACTATATGATTATAATTTTAATGCTGTATTCAATGTGCCTTCTGGTTTTTTCTCACATTCCTTTTAACTACTGCTATACTCTTCCTAGATTTTTTTTTTTTTGCCCCAAAAGCAAGAAGCAGCTTTTCCTATAGATGGGTACCACCTTGGTATTCAATGATCCCAGATGCCAAATGCTTAAGTATTTTATTGCAAACAGCAACTCTTATGTGTCATTTCTTCAGGGTTCTTTGACCAACTCTTCCTCTCTTGCTATAGAGATATTTCCCAAAAAATTTGTCTGTTACACTTCTGACTTATCTTTCATCCAGAGTTGTAGGGTTTTTTCTTCCTCCTAATACCAAGTTATGTATGTATTTCTTACTCAAAATCACCTTTAAAAGATTTATATGGACAATCAGGAGATTTACTAATGAATTAGCTAAAGAAATGTGTGAAAGCATAAACAAGTGTTTCTTCCACAGATAGCAAGTGTTTTATAGTTCTTCTCTGGTAATACTGCTAACAACTTGAAATGTGTAGTGTGCTTGTTGTTCTACTGCAGTGAAATGAGCTCTAGGGTTTCTATTGCCTTTAGCAAAAAAAAAGAAAATGTTGCTGCGCCACCTCAGCATCATCTAACAGTCACTGACATTCTGCACTCCTTAGGGCATATTTCAGCCATAATTCAACAACCTTCTCAAATAACAAGAACATTTTTGTTCAAAATCACAATAAAACATTAAAATTTGAAACAAAACATAGTAAGTACTTGGAAAATACCTCCCTTCCTCCAAAATTAGCTCCTCAACTTTTTCTTACTGAACAGTAGCATTGTTCCACCTGGTATATTTAATCATTAGGTGTTATATTTTAAATAAATTTTTTTATATTGTATTTTGTTTACAAATGTCCAAAGAGACACAAAATGATCATTTGATGAACTCACAGGTTAAATGGAGGGAGTTTAAACCAGTTTCTAAAATAATAAGGTACCTCAAGAATAGCTTTGAGTGTATATGAAATGTAATATAAGTTACCCAAATTTATCATTGTTGTAGGGCAGTTAAACACTTTCATTGCAAATAATGCACTAATACGTGAGCAGAGCTAACAAACAAAGCAGTTTGCACAGCAGTTTATGGGCTCTGGCTTATGATATGCTAAACTTCTTGGGAACTCCTGGGGTCATCAGAGGACTACTGTGAAGCTTTGAAGAGCTTCAGGGTGCCTGGTGCTCCCTAGAAGGCATAGCTACAGAAGGCTGTGACTGCTAACAAGCTGTAGCAGTGTCCCACAAGCTTTGTTGCCAACTTTCCTTGATTTATGGGGACTTGAAGCTTTTTTTTTCCAGCTGACTCCACATTAAGGACAGCCAAGCATGCTTTTAGCAAATGCTAGAAAGAGTGTATGTAACTGCCAAGCCGAAAGCACAGCCAACAGAGTAGAAGGGGCCAGAAATTCCACTGAGGACACTGTGTACTTAGGTAGTGAGGTGCTGCAGGGCACTGTCACTGACCATCCACAGGAGTAACTAGACCAGCCCATTAGAGACCTCAAACCAGATTGAGCTCCTCAGGGAGGATGCAGTTCTGTAGGCCTGGAGCTACAGAAATGTCTGGAACCTCTTGTGGAGGCTGGGATCAGATGATAATGTCCTTGCCTGGAAGAAGCACTTGTATGCTGGAGGAGGATCTGTGTTGCCAAGTAAAGGAGCTTCAGGAGGCAGTCAGCAGTCTGTGAAGCTGAGATGGGGACAATATCATACTTTCCAAGACCCTACAAATACAAGAACCTGAACTCCCAGACATAGTAAAGAAGAACCAGGAAAAGCCTTTGCATAATATTTTGGAAATGGAGACTCTAGTTCCAATGAAGGCTAGAAGCCCGTAACTTGACAACAGGATGAGGGTTCCTGTCCTACCTGAGCTCTACTCATCTACTACAGAGTAGGCTCAGTGACCCAGTACAGAGGATGAACTAGAAGCTCTGTCCACTGAAGCATCTAAATCAGCTACACCTGAGTCATGAGGCAGCACCAGAAGGAAGGATGAGTGATGGCAAACACTGGGAGACTCTGCTGCAGGCTCCTGATAGGAGATAGCCTGAGTCCTGAGGGAAATGGCTCAAGCCCTTGTAAGGCCAGTCTTCATTACCTCTAAAAAAACTTGGTGACAAGGTTCCTAAGGATCAGAAGAAAAGTTATGAAAATGTGTCAGAGAATGGAATGGGCAAAGGAAGAAAAAAAGAAGGCTAGGAATGGAGAATGTGACTGCTATTTTCAAGAAAGGCAAGAAGGAAGATCTGGGTAACTGTGGACAAGTTAGCCTTACTCTGGTCCCTGGAAAGAGGATGAAGCAAATAACTCTTGAAACTGTTTGCACACACATGATGGAAAAGAAGGTGCTCAGGAGAATGTTTTCACAAAGGGGAAAACAGTCTTGATGATAGCATTCAATGACATGACTGGCTTGACAGATAACAGAGGACTGTGGATGCTGTTTCTCTTGACCTTAGCAAGACTTCACTTGCTACCATAACATCTTCATAGACAAAATATGCTGAATATTTTGCTGGACCCAAAGACCATATTCAACATAATTCATCCTCTCATCACATTATGTAGCAATGACACTAAAACTGACATTCAATGGCTTGTCTTTCGTAGCTACAGTTCTGGTCAATAACAAAAATGCTGCCACCACAGAGTAATCTTGATGGGATGTGATGATGTGTGGGATGGTGAGAATTAAAAATAGAATGGATAGAAATAAGATAAGCAATGCACAAAAAGAATGTCTGAAAAAAGTTTTCAGGACAGATTTTACTACCTCATTATTTCTAATCCTAATGTTTCTGTTTCAAATTATTCAGAATAGACTCATTCCTGCTTGTTCTTTTGCCCTTCATTTAACTGCTCCCTTAAAGAACATGCACATTTTCAATTTGGAAAATCTTAATAAAATAGGAAGTTTAAACAAGCAAATAAACAAAAAATGCTGCTGACACTTTAAAAATGGCTCATTAGAAATGAATGGGAGAACCATCTGTCTTTGTTAGCTACAGATTAGATATTTCATGCATCAGCAATGTCTAATACATGCACAAAGGAACAAAATTTTTCAAGGATTATGGGCATTGCTGCTGACATTATATCCTTTTGAACCATGGAGAATCAGTAATAAACAGTTCCACATAAAAGGAGAGGATGTAGATCCCATTCTCATTACTATAAAAACTGTACTTTTTCCTTTGACTTGAGAGGTCATTAGTAAAATCTACGCTTCACTTCTTGGAAGAGGTTTCATTGGTTTCACAGGCATTGTTCCTTTTTCCTATGTTCTCAAAGCAATTCTAAAGTGATCAAGGGTCAAAATTTTTGTAAATTAAATGTGTCAGTTTTAATGTCCAGACATTACGTGTGTTTATTTTGTCTTGAAATGACTTCACAGCCAAAAGAATACCAAGGTTTCATCTTCAATTATGAGGGATTTTCTTTTGAAGTAGAGAATTATTTTCAGAGCATAACAGTCACAATATCTTAACAAAAAATTAGAATGGGATGGGAACTACAAAATTTGTTTTGGTGAAGAGCATTATTGTATATTTAGAAAAAACAATTTTGAAAAAGTACAAGTTACTCAGATAAAACAGTTGCATATTAGAAATAATTACTTATATATGACAGTATAATACGAAACAGATGTACACATGTAAAAATTATACATTAAATGGTTATATATAAATAGTATAAGTAAACTATACACAACACAATTAGAAAATCAAAACTGGCTTCCCCACCACTAGTTTCTATAGGTAATAAAATTTTAGTTAACTGTCTTTTTGGATTTGTCAGGGATTTACACTGTGTGTGCTCTGCTAGATCAATAGAAGCATTACAGAAGTTTATTTAGATTGCAATTACAGACTGTACACTGTTAGAGGTCCTCTATAACCTAACCAGTGCTCACTCTTCAGTAATAGCAAGCAGACTAATTTGGGAACAGTAACCATCATATTTTCTTCTACTAAATGCCAGTTTGGATATATGAAAAAAATCTATCAGAGTTATAAAAGTGAGCCTTTATCTTTGAAGGTCACAGGTGAAGAAGAGGGACTACAAATACAAAAATCACAGCTCTCTATGAGCATCAAGAAGCATTGTTATATGTAGGTCTCTTGGACTTTTTCATTCCCTGTCTGGAAGGGACAGTCATAAAATTTTCATAGGTTTGCCCTATTGAAATAACTCAGTGAGACACCCATAGAAGAAAGTTGGATTGTTTATATTATAGTAGATATCAAAGGTAGATAAAGACATAACTGACCCTTGGAGATGAACTGAAAATATTTTTTGTTGTTTGCTTTTATAGCTTATATCAGAACAATAATCTTTATAAGGACAAAGCTATTTTTTTAAATGCAGTTTGCCAGGATATGACAAGACAAATTTGTTTTTTTAACAGAATCTTCAGTAGAGAAATAGCTACCTCATATGTGACTGCAGTATTTGAGCAGTGCAGATATAGTTGTTTGTTTGCTTGTCTGTTTTTTAGAGCTTTGAGAAGGACTGTCTTGCTTTAAGATGCTTTTTTTTTTTTTTTTTTTTTTTTTATTTTTTATTTTTTATTTTT
>VZRH01000180.1:41199-58693 GCA_013397555.1 Urocynchramus pylzowi | reverse complement strand
TTTTTTTTTTTTTACTATTTATATGCTTGGAAATTGTAACACTCCTTGAAAACAATTTTCAAGGGTTTATTCATTCAAATATTCTTCGGCTAACCTAATCAAGATCTGTGTTAGGTGATTTTTGGCAAATTTAGTCTTGAAAGGTGAAATGTTATTGCCTCTGTTATTTTTTTGAGATTAAAATCGTCTTGCACTATTAGGTGAATGGTAAAATGTTATAATTTGCCATATTAATGAAAGTCAGTTTGTGAAAATCCTTTTTTCTTTTCTTTCTCTTATTTGAATAAAAAAATGTAAACGGAGATATCTCTTGTTCTTAATCTATATATAAAGTATTTTCTATACTGCCAGTATTAATTATGACACTCTCTAGCCTTTCCAAAATTTTATTTTCTATAGGCTCTTTTGAAAATCTGAGTTATAATGTTGAAGTTAGCACGACTGCTGCTGAGTGTTGAAGATGTTTCAATAGTTCTCTTGAAATATATAAATATAGATATCATATGGTTAAGTGATGTCATGATGACCTAATATATTCTGCCATAATAAATACTATATCTGTCCTTGGTTATCAGTTTTTTATAGGCATCTAATTGATTCTAGGCATAAAGTATTCCATGTCTTCTATGTTTGGAATAAATAAAAAGAAAAAAGGAAAATAAAAAAAGAGAAATAATACATTAGTCCATTTCTTCAAATAAATGTTTTCTTATACCCATGCCTCTATTCTTGGATTAGATAGTGCTTTGTTGTCAGACTGAGCCATGTAAATATTGTTTCTTCTATGATTCTCTTCTTTGGAACTTGAGTAGGCCCTAGGTAAACATCAATCAACAATTCTGAAAATTTTTCCATAGAATATTGGAAACAGTTCCACAAAACTGATAGAGACATCTTGCTTAAATGACTCGCAGAGTTCAAAAACTGCAATATGAAGGAGAAAAATATTTCCTTGCTCATCCACTCAAATCATTATGGAGAGGTTATTTGCGCAGACTTCCGAATGGGTGTGCATTATGTTAAATTTTTTATCACATCAAATTCTCCAAATGTCAAGGTAATCTATCTTCACAGTTAGATTGGTATTCATGCTTCATAAAATTTCAGAGTTGGAGCATGCTATCTAGCCCTTCATGTTGCCATGCTAATTATTGCTAATAAAGATTGCAATAGTAATCACCTTTATTTGGCCTTTTTTGATTGCCTGTGGTGGAAGGAACAGACCAGAAAAGATCTCCTTTACTCCCCCTGAGCAAAAGTTCTTTCCACTGTGAGCACTCTAACCAAAGAATTCATTTTTTCTTTCTGCAATCAGTGTAATCTCTGTATATAGAGTGAAGAGCTTTGAGGTCAATTGACAGAACTACGGCTGCATTGCTAAACTTCCCAAATTTAACAAATGTTTCTCCTGGAGGGGCTGTTACCTGCATTCAGGTGATAGCTTCTACTTTTTCAGTGCAGCATTTTTCTTCTTTTCAGATTTCTCAGGTCAAAGAGGACTTGTCTTAAAATCAATACTAAAATACTGTAAGAGTTACTTGTAACTCTCAGAAAATACCAGAGCAATAAAAACCGAGGAAAGGCATTGAGCTGCTTTCCATAACAACTAGGCTCTTTACACAGCAATCTTGAGTAGAGGAAGAGATTTCCAAGGGGAAATAGTGCTGAAGATACCAGTTTCCACAGGTGCAGCAATAAACCCAGTTGTCCTCAAAGATCAGCATTAAATTAAGAGAGAGGAGCACAAGCAAACAGGCAACTGAGGAGATGGAAGCCTTTTATTCAAAATCCTTGAAAGACAGAGAGTCATCCTGATAGTTGATTTATTCAACATCTGAGTCTAACAGATTAAGTTGTTGTCACTCTTGGAAGCCACATGACAACTGATTCCCTCTGATTCTTGAAAAAACGAAATAATACTTCTCTTTTTTTCTCTACCAAAGTGAATCAGTACCACCCAAGATATTGGAGGCAGATCATTTACATACTGTTCATGGTAGCATTGATTTACTGATGCTCTGTTTTCACAAATTAAGGGTTTTCTCCTTGACAAATATTTGGAGAGGTGCTGCCTGTTAAAAAGGCTGTAAGCTACATATTTTCTCTCAGATTGCACAGTGAAATCTTGAATTACCTTGTTGCTGCTGTACTGATTGTTGTTCCAGTAAGGGATGAAAGGTACACAGGCAAAGAATGCAACTCTTGGTGTTAGTGACAAGAGATAGTAAGATAAAAAGGCATTTATGGAATTTTCCCTTTGCATTTTGTTAGGAACAGAAGGAAGTCTAATGTGGGTTTAGTAGAGGGTGTTACTCAAAGAGCAGCTTCACATGCCAAAATGCATATACATTCTCTGTGGGGGTCTGCAGTAATTCAAAAAATTAATGCTGCTAACTCAGAAAATTGTTTGACCCACAGAACACAAATTTAAACCAGCCTCTTCACCCTGTGTTGTCTGATAACTTGCTAAACTGCATGCTAAATTTTCAGATTACTATGATATCCTTTTTGTACATCTTGGTACGTTTGGGAGATGGAAGTTCCTAAATTTTAAGGGATGATTCAGTATTTTTAAATATTATTGTAATTTATTTTAAAAAACTTGAACATGGTAAACAGTTTTTCTAACACATTAGATAATTATCAAAACTGTAAAGCAAGTGTAAAAAATTCACCCCAACATTTTTGTCTTTTAAATGAATTTCTACTGCTTCTAAAATAGAATATTAAGTAGACAAGACCGATGGGAAGGAATTTCGACAATTGTTTTCCCCATGGTAATGGTCTATTAACTAGAGTGTTGACACAAAACCATGTTTTATTTTCTAGTTCAGGGCTATATGACCCAAGTGATCCCCTCATATGACAGCAATAATCTTCAGTTCTGCTTATTACAGTTTTTACATGTTTTGTTGTCTTTCTTAATTAAAAATATTCAAAGTATTCAGCACTTGCACTTTTAAAGCACAAACACTCATTCAAATGAGACAGATTGACTGGTGATTTTTCAATTATTTTAATGTTTACTGGCTGAAACAGATAACAACGTAAATTCATCTGGCCTTGTACATAGGATTAATTGCTGTTATTCTTATTGAGGTAAATAAGAAATCAAAATGGAAAAGAGTGTGTACCTCATCTCTCGGACCCAGTAGTCTGAAAGTTGCATCTAACCTGATATAAGATGTATCTTATATTCTGTTTCAGGAAATTGGAAAAAAGAAAACAGTAGCATGAAAAAAAAATGGGAGTTGAAAGTATAAATACCCTTTGTAGCATGTAAAATTCTGTATCCTGAAACAGAAATGTGTGCATTGCAGCTGGAACAGAGTTTAAAGTAGAAGCTAAAATGTAGCTTGCTGTCTCATTGAACTGAGTGTTACCTCGTGATTGTGTGAACTTATAGCTTCAAATAGAGAATTAAGGAAGAAATATATGGAAAACAAACATATACAACTTTCTCTATCTGTTCCTCTAAAATATGTTTGTTTGGGTTTTTTTGGTAGTGTAATGCTCCTAAATACACAGAATATCAGGAATAAATTTTAGTTACTGTTACCAAAGGGAAGAGTATAAGCAGAGAATTCTGGGAGGAAAGTATACAGAACAAAGAAAGTACATCTTTAAAAAAAAAAAAAAAGAAAGAATAATGATTAAAAGTCTGAAGCAATTGAACTGGAAGGGAATGAAAACTACATAAGCCCTTTGAAGGCTTTCCCTATGCATCAAACATGCAAAAGAGACACTTAGACAATACTAACAGAGTAGCAGAAACTTAATCGTTTTATCTCTCTTCCCAAAAATATACCTCCCAAATAATTTTTCTCCAGTTTGGGGTTAATATCCATGCATATCTTTTATTACCTGGTACCATTCCCTAAGTACTTAATCTATGATTTCGTAGCCACCACTTCAGATTCAACTTGTAGCCTGCAGGTAGTGTATACACTTCCCCTAAGCTAGTATCTACATCTGAATTAAATTTAAAAATTGTATGTGTGTGTATGACAAAGATAACAATGGATTTTTTCCCCTAATTTTAGCTTCATATCCTTATTCTAACAGTGGATAAAGAAGGTGGACTTTCTTTAATGTATTATTTCTGCAATTTATATTTACCTATCAATTTACTCTGTGATGGACAAATTGGTCTTTGGTTACTTATTGACTAATCCTCTGGAGAGAACTACATCATCCAGTTCCCTCAGGCCCCTGGGGTGCATCTCATGGAGTTCCGTGCACTTAGGTGTATTCAGGTTCCTCAAACCCGACCTTCTCCTAGAATGGGAAGGACTTCAGTCCCCCAGTACCTGGCATGAGCTTCAGAGAGGTAGGAAGTGAGATTAACAGTAAAAACTGAGGCAAATAAAAATGTTGAATATCTCAGTCTTCTTTCTGTTGGTTGTTGCCAGTTCTCCTGTCTTATTTATTGCAGAGGTAGGTTTTCTTTAACCTTACTTTTGTGGTAAACGTACCTGTAAATCCCTTCTTATTCTTTGCAGCTCTTGCCAAAATAAGCTCCAAATAGGCCTTAGCTTTCCTAATGCCACTACTATATATCCAGATGACATCAAATATTCTCCCCAGGATATATGTCCCTTATTCCTCACCTGTGTTTTTCCTTCTAGCGCTTCAGTTTACCCAGGAGATACTTAGGCATGCTGGTCTTCTGCCTTCTTTACCTGATTTCTTACATGTGGAAATCAAGAACTGTGCTCTTAAAAAACTGTCCTTAAAGAGCTGCCAACTTTGTTCAGATCCCTTTTCTGTGAAGGCAGTTTCTTAGAGGATCCTATGGACCCAAATACTGAAATCTAATCTAAACTGCTGATTAACTGAAAGTTTCCTCTCCTAAAACCCAGGGTCCTGACTATTCCATTGCTGTCCTGTATCCCTCAAGGTTGTTAATTCCATCAGAGCATAAGCACTGCAGCCCAGGTTAATGCTTTCTCTAATTAGTTAATTGGTGTCACATTTGATTGGTTACAAATGGAGAACTCTAGGAATAAGGTAGGGAATGAATTATGGGAATGATTGTAAAGGCAGGCTTAAATGAATTTAGGGGATAGGAGGAGGTGGCAGTGGTGGTGAAAATTTGAGGAGACTGAGTAGGGGTGATATATGAGAGCAGAGAACTAGGAGCACAAGAAGAACTTCAGAGATAAACTTGTGACAGCTTTTCAGGTTGAAGCTGGTGAAAGAGGTCTGGTAGCTGTCTGTGGAACAAAGAACATATTAAACTTTCAGAGTATGAAAGAAAAAAAGTTATGTTTATAGGAAGAAAGAAGAGATAGAAACATGAGTGTTTGAAGCCTTTGTAGTGACTGGAAGTGTATGTCCTTGGAGCTTTATGGTGTCTGTTGGTGCCCTAAATTTCAAGCTGTGCATGTATTGAAAGCAAGCTCTTATTTCACTTCTTCAGATGATCCAATCGCCTCTAGCTTACAAGGAATAAATTTGTCTCTGAGCACTGTGGTTTCTCAGGCTGTTAGTTGATTTGATTGAATGTACTAAACAACATAAATCCTTACTGTAGAATGGCCCATTGTTGCATGTATTGTGTGGCTAACAGGCTGACCTAAACTTCACTGAATGTCTTGCCATTTCTCATCAAGAATCTGTCAAAGAGTCAGTTGAATGATGGGCACACTGTAGCTGAGGGTTCAGTTTAGGACTCCTGTTGCTTGGACTGAACCACTGAGGAAAAAGCAGCTCTGGTGCTTCTTAAGTATTGCAATTTTGTCTGTAAAACCACCTTTATCTGTGGCAAAGGTAAGCGCTCTGATTGATATTTTCTGAATTTTTTTTTCATACAGAAGACTAAAAAGACCTATTTCTTGTATTTATCTGCTGTAAAGAAAGAAGTCTAAAAGAAAAAAAATGGCTTCTTCTGAAATTTGTTCTACTCCGGAATATTTATCTACATTACTGCTTATCACAGAATATGTTGGGTTGGAAGGAACCAACAAAGATCATCATGTCCTACTCCTGCCCCTGCACAGGACCATCCCCAAGAGTCACACCACGTGTTTTTGTTAAGCTTTGGCATTTTTCCGGAGCTTCTAGCTGAGCTAGGTTGGAATAAACCCACCAATACGATTTTCTGATTGATAGACAGCCACTTTAGAACTCTTAAGATTCAGGAGAGGCTGCCTCTGCAGTTACCATGCTGAAAGAATGGCTTTGGCTCAGAGAGGCTCCTGACAATATGTACAAATAATTGATAAAAGGCAGTGAGAAAAAAGGAGGCAGTCTCTTCCCAGGGGTATCCAGTGACAGGAAAATATGTAGTGGGCAGAAGGTAAACTACATGAAATTACATGTGAAGATAAAAAAAATACTCCTTTTTTTTTAATGTGAGGGAGGTCAGGTGCTGGAATAGATTTCCCAGAAAGGTTGTGGAGTCTCCATCTTTGAGACAGTCAAAACCAGGCTGGACACAGACCTGAGAAAACTCTAGTTGTACCTGTTTTGAGCAGGGAAGTCTAGATGACGCTCAGAAACTTTTTTCCAAAATCAACAATTCAGGTATTCTTAAGAATCTTCCCTGTTATTTAATTCCTTATAACCTTTAATGTAGAATATAAAGCAGGTGATACCTATATATTTCACTGGAATGTGAGAAATAGAAAGGGAGTTTTAAAGCAAGTAAGAAAAAAATTTAATACTTAACTCATCATATGGAGACAGAGGAACTTATTACATTAACACTACTTCTCTGGATAAAATTCATGACTATAGCTTGCAAATTTTTATTCTGACTTTCATGTTAATACAGGTGGTAAAATATAAAACCAATACAATTTGTGTATTTTTATTGCCCTCTCCTTTTGGTTGTTTTTCTATAGAAAGCTTTTCAATTTATGGAGAGATGTATGGAAAGTAAAGAGATAATAATTATGGAAGCTGATTTATATGTGTTGGAGGAGTTCTACACATCACAATCTAAGCAGTTAATGGGGCTTATAATATTAAAATGAATACTTTACATAAAAGACTCATGATTTGCTTTTCTAATATCAATGTGTATATTTGGATTTGGTTCTTATAAAGAAAAATATTGATGTTGGCAAGTTGGTAAAACAATAGAAAGAAATTCAGCTTTGACTATCTTTATATGGACTCTTAAAACCATGTATCAACCTTTTTTTCCCTGAGAATTCTAGAAATCGTCTTGATTTTTCCAATAAAGGGAAAAAAATTAGTAATTAAAAAATTGTTTGTATTTTTGTCTTTTGAATAGGTAATTTCCAAGAATAACAGATTAATATATCAGATTAATTTATCATTTGCTATAACAGATTAATTTATCATTTGCTTTTAATAGTCCTAACACCTCCTTACCTTTTTTTAAATAACAGTTCTCATTAACACAAAATTTTGTTTTGATTCTTAAAACTTGGCCTCAGGACAGATGCTTATATGTATATTCTTTTTCACATTTAATGAGGATTCTAGTAACTTTTTTTAATAATCCAAAAGGAGTACAAAAAGATCTTATTAATTGTCTCCTTTGCTTTAATATTGACTGTTGCAATCTCAGCTGGTAGCTGGCATGAAGCCAGGGTAAGACTGGCTAGCTGTGCAGTGTAGATAACTGCTGTGTTTCAGTGACCTAGTGTTCCCTGTAGTCATATAGAATAGTTTTGATAACTCAAAGGCAGTTATGAAACTCATTAGGGGAAAAAAAAGGGAATGAGACGTGTTTAATATTTGCTCCTCTGCACCTTAGTTATGTCCATAAAGTTGGACCAGGTCAGAACTGAACCATGTTCTCCTAATAGAAAGTGAAAGGCTCTCCACTTAATGAGCTTTTTAAGCTAAAAATGGAGCATAGCCAAGTGCTACACACCAATTTGTAGTAGTTCATCAGTTGTAATTTATTCACAACTTCACAAAAGAAGTCAACAGAAAAAAGAGCAGCTGTAAAACAATTAACATCTGTTGAGTCAGAGTATTCTCCTATGTTCACTATGAGACATTTGGAGATGCTTAATTTGTAAGAGTCTGATGCTTTTATATATTGGCTACTTAAGAGAAAATTCAGCAAAGTACTGATTGGGCATGCAGCGTTATTCAGTGGATGTTGCTTCTAGATAATAAATGCATTCTGCCATGTATTTCAAAAGCCAATAAATGCATTCTGCCATGTATATCAAACATGTATATGTTTGTTGTGTATAAGCAGAGAATAAAAAAACATACTTATTTTTAACCATATTTCCAAAAGTATGTTTTAAGTATTGTAAATGATGAATCCTGAAATATGATTTTTGTCAGTTATTTTAAGAATGTCTGAATGTTCTTTGATAGTGATGACTATTAATTTTTAACATGAGAAAAATACAATAACTTGATTTTTGAATCCCTAATGCTGAAATACTCAGGCTTTTTAAAGTACAAATAAAATTCCTTTGTAACATCCATTTCTTTTCATGTGACATAGTAATTGTATCCCACAACTAAATTACAAAGAAAACAAAAAATCTGAAAGAAAAGACTGGGTTTTTTTAAGGGGTGAAATTTGCCTTTCATGTGGCAAGAGATACCCGTGCCTTACAGGTATTTCAGAATACATAACAGATTCTCCATTAAATGACCTGTTGTTATTTAAGAACAATTTCTCTTATCAAATTATAACTATGAAGATATATTTGAATGGTTTAATATCTGAAATCAATATTGATCAAAGTAGACAAGAGCTGGAATAGTTCATCTTTCATATTGTCTGTTGTCCTGCCAAATAGCTGCAAAAATAAAACTAAATTCAATTTTATTTACAGTGAAAGTAACAGGAATGTATGACTTTTAAAGTACATAGAGGCCTCTTTTATTGCAGCTAGTGAAGAAATTTGGCTCTGCAAGCGCTGAAAACATTAGCAAATTGTTTTCTTTGAATTTAAAGAACCATGTCATATGTACATCATGAATAAAAAAAGATAGTTATCTAATTCATGAAGGTAGGTTCCTTACAATCAGATGTAATTTAGATTTCGGTCGAAGTTTTCTCTTCTGTGTTATCACTAACAGATCTCCACAAAAGCATTCAAAAAAGAGAAAGAACACAATGAAATTAGGATACTTCATGATTCCTACTTTCCTAAGCATACTGGATATGCTACCTGATGCATTTCACCCCAAACTGGTGAAATTGGAGTACTTACTAGTTTCACACATATGAAAAGATGTCTTTCTAATCCTTAACATTTAGAAAATTTGCTTTTCATATTTGATATTTTGTGTTCATGTTTCATCTTAAAAATGGTCTAAACATGATTCTGTCTGCATTTCCTAAACCAGATGGTTCTCCAAGTGATACTGTGACTTTTAGTCCTTTTGCTTTTGCTCAGATAAATTCTGGGACAGCAACCTGAATATGACTTTTATTCATAATGCATTCCAATACAATTGCCAGGAAAAGAAAAGCTAGTCACAGAAATGTATTATTGATTTTGTTTTAATTTTTTTTTTTTGTTATTTTTAAAATAGAAAGGGTTGGAAGTGATTGGGCCAAGCTGTTAATTTTTATTCTGCCATGTCAATGCTCTTTTTCTTTTTTTTTTTCACCCCTGCAGATGCACATGTACAACAGGGTGGACAGGGCCAGACTGCAGTGAAGACATAAATGAATGTGAATCTGAACCATGCTTGAATGGAGCCACCTGTTTTGAATCGGTGAAGCCGGGGCAGTTTGTATGCATTTGTCCTCCATTTTATACTGGTGACTTCTGCCACCAGCGCTTCAGTCCCTGTGAGCTGCCTTACAATCCATGTATCAACAATTCAACCTGCTTGGCACAAGCAGACGGAAATCCAATGTGCATTTGCAAAACAGGTGAGAACTGGAACAGTTAATTTCTTCCATTTTTTGCTGTGCTTTGGAAAATTGCAAATATATATTGAATTTTTCGCTATCTTCAATGTAAGATAGTAAGAAAAGAATATGTTTCGAAGAACATAAAACCATGATGAATTGAAGCAGGTCTATTAGTTGTGTTAAAAGACTGGAAAGATAGCTGTTAGTTTACTTATTATTAATTTCTTATTTTACAATACTTATTAAGTCTGTGGTAGCTTAGATTCAGCACTCAGAATCAGTATTTCTTGGTCAATTGTTACAATGACATAGAGATAGACATGCACCTGGCCAGCAAAGACAAACTAAATTAACAAAATGGGATGATTTAGAAAAAAAAATGTATGCAAATTGGTGAAAGTACAAAAATTGGAGAAGGCTGGAAATGGTTTCTTTTCCTGCTGAGCTGTCAGGAAGGCCTGGCACATCAGGGAAGTAATCTTCCCTTGCTTAATGGATATAGCGGGTTTCTTCCTGTATGTACAACAAACCAAATCACAGCAGGTGCTGGCAGCTTCCCTGGGCTATGGCTTAAAAGACACAATCTCACCCTCAATGTACAAGAACTGCTAAGGTGGAACGGAGCAACAGTTTAACAGTGCAGAACATTGCTATACACTTCCATGTAGGAATTGAAGAATACATTAACTAATTGGCAACTCTACTGAAAATTTAGAAGATTTAAGTAGCAGGGGAGTACAATTACTGAAACTGGAACTGGAGCAGGATTTTGAAGTCTTCACTGTTATGCCTATAAAGGTAGGGGCCTCTTAGGGACAAAGTCTAGCAGATAACTGCAGTGTTACATGACAATACTATTATTTGTAATTCACTAAGCTACAAAAATATGAATATAATATCTAGGAATGAGGACCATATAACACTTTGGGTTTTTTAGTATTAAGGTAAAGCTGCTGAGGTAAAAAATCCAAACATCACTGGGGAGGTATGCAAGTTGCTTAGTGAAGCATCTTTAAGAAAAGCTGTTTTTCAAAAACATAGGTAGATTACTCCAAGACACTTGACTTAGTAGTAAATGGCATGTGGATTAAACTTGCCAGTATCAAACAGTCCAGTCATTAGAAAGTTTGAGTCTGGTATAACAGGAATCACAAAATGTAGCAGTGCTTACCAAATTTTAACAACTATCTGTAGAACACCATATCTGAGATGGGAACAACAGGACCATAAATTATACCATCACCAGTGGTACATATTTAGAAGAAGAGCAGAATATACATTGGCTAGGTCAGAAAAGATAAAAGCTGATAGAATATGAATTGGGCAGAATCAAAATTGATATAAGATGTTAGTTTAGGACAGAATTACCACAGCAAATTGGTAGGAAGGTGATGAGGTCATGACTAGTTGTAGCATAAAAAAAAACTGCATCTTTGTTCCAATATGTACATTGGGGAATTATAGTTGTTGATTTTGCTAAAAGGAGTTCTAAATTTTCTATAAATACTGTTAATGTAAAACTTCCTCTTGAACTGTTTGCCCTAGATACAGAGGTTCTCTTCCTTCAAGGAGATAGATTATAGTATTTGTGTAACAAAACTGGGCTCTCATACAGATCATGGAACAGTGTTAGACCATGACTTTAATTTAAATTGTCCACACAAGCAGGTTACACAGTTTAAAAAAATATGATCTCTACAACTGCAGGATGGTACATTCAAGGTTGCAAAAATGTTGTAGGGAGGGCCATTATTGCAAAAGTTTAAGAATCACTGTTGTAGAACAAGTTTCCCAAGAGATGTACAGAAAACCCCTCTCAAATACTTTGCCAGTAATTAATAAGCAAGTATTTGATCAAGACAGTTGGGAGGACATACAGGTTTTAGCTGTTAATCATATAGCCAGCACTAAATCTCCTTAATACACACTAAATGCAAAGAAAACAGGAGGAATGGAAAACTTAGGGCAAATAGCAGAATTTTTATTGCCTAATTTATCAACATGCCTTTCCAGTATTAGAGAATTCCATTCTTAGAATTAATCTTAATAATAGAACTGAAAATTTAGTGTAACAGAAAAGTAAGGCAGAACATGTAAGCAAAACTGTAGAATTTAAATAATGTTGAAATATTCGTAGCTGAGCCTTGGCCACTATTCGTAAATTCCCCAAAAGGTCTACATGAGAAAGATCCAAAGAGCAATTCAACTGCATGTATAAGTAAAATAGATGGTAAACAAACAAGAGTACAGACATTAGACCATGCTTGTCTACATAATGGCAAGCACAAGACTGTTAGTTTTTTAGAGGCAACCTGAAAGAAAGATTGGACAGTTTGGTAAAAATGGTGACGCTATCTGAGAACTGTTGTGTTCAGAGACAGAAAAGAATTACAGAAAAAATGTATTCAAAATCAAGGAAAGCTATGAGAGGGCATACAACTACTCAGTGCAAGAGCAACTCTCTGGCTGGGACTGATGAACAACAAGTTTTAATAATGATGAAATGGGAGATAAAAGGTAACAGTTTTCAAAAGGTGTGAAACCTTTGTAATTGTAAGCGCATAAATATTGCAGAGAACAAGATAAAAAAATAATTTGCAACCATAAACTACAGGCCAAAAAGTATACAGTGTTTTCTAAGACCTTTTTTAACTGTGATTTATTCTTTTATGAGAACTATTAGTAGATATTGGCATAGTAGCAAGGCAAGCTAGTAGGAAAGGCAGATAGAGTTGTTGCTGACATAAAGAGAGGAAGGGAAGGGCAAAATCACTGAATTAAAATGGTTCCTAGAATTCCTGCTTCATAGAAGGTAGAAATGAATCTCTCTTTAAAATTAGATGTAGAACTTCCTTCATTAGTCCAAGTAATACAGGTGGGATAACCTCATTACTTATGAGTTATGAGTTATGAACTCATGCAGCCTCCTAACTACAATGGAAATAATTTTCCATATACATGCTAGGGTTGTGATAGAAAAATTATCAGGAAATGCTACATATTATACATTAAGTATTGCATACATATAGAGAGAGTTCATATCAAAGCTTTACTCTTTTCAGAAATATGGATTATTTGGCCAGCATTTGTGTTAACTCAGTAGCATCTTAATGAGTTATGGTAGAAGGGAAATTGGATCAATATAATAATGTATGTATTGTTGAAAGAAATAAACTGGAAATGTCTGGATTGTGGATGTGGATATCCATAGTATTACATTACGGAGGTATTATTTTCTGATGTACTTCTTTTCATGCAAAAGCAGACATACAAAGTCAAATGTCTAATGAAATAGAAATATTTATGGCACTCTGCTGACAATTTAGGCAGCTTAGGAAAAATCTGTCAGGCGATAGACAGGCTGAAGTCTTGACCAGTTGCCTCTTGCTGCTTCATTATTGCTTTAAAGATTTTTTTTAATTTTTTTTTTTTTTTAATTTCATATCTTTGGGAAACACAGTTTTAGAGAGGAGTGAAAAGAAGGAGCTGCAACATATGTCAATACAGCACACAAGTACACAAAAGCTTTGTCATCTTATTTGTGCTCATTACATCTTTAAAGATACAAAGCTAGAAACTGAGAAGTTGAAAAACTGGTCTATAAATGGGGCTTAAGGTTAAAGCCATCAGTTTTAGGGTGTAGTGAAATTATGTGTATTGTTCCAGGGAAATCTATGAAAAGTACTCATCTCAAAGGAGAAACAATAGCAATAGTTTTTACTGGAATTAGGTATTCTATTTTTTTCTTAGTCCTTTCTAAAAGCAATACATTCTTGATGCTTCAAGGTAATTTCTGAAGTCCTTGCTTTAAACAGATTTTCCCTGGACTTTTTCACCTCTTTTATCAGTCTCCTGTCAATAGCTTTCCCATAGCACCTACTCTTTGTTCTTTTTTTAATTGATCATTTTTATCATTTGGTGATCATTTGGTCTATAGCATCTTATCGCTAGAAATTTGAACCGAGGCAAAATATTTTTCAGCCAATGCTTGAAACAAGGCTAAGTGAAAATTATCATAATGTACAAAATTTATAATACCAAGCAGAAATAATGAACAGATGATGAAAAACAAGTTGTTTAAATTGCAGTTTGCCATTGTCAGATTTCTGAGCCCTTCAGTGCCAGTTTCTTTTTCAGACACACGCATACATAATTTACAGAGGGAAATAGCCTTTTTACAGTGCCTAATATTTTACACACCTTTGATTTTGATTCATGTACCTACTTATGTTATGCTGCACAACCTAAGTACCTGAACTAATGATTATGGGACTGCTATGATATCTCTGCTGTTTGCAAACATTGGTTCATAAATAGTTCATGGTAAGGAGACAAACATCTATGATACTATTCTGATGAGCAAAACAGTCAAGTGCTTATGGCAAAATAATCCCATTAGAATCCTGTTACCTGCAGAGGTCAATTCCATAATTTTTCTCTACGATGGAATGAGGAGATGAAAATGACCATAACTGTGACAGCAGATATTTAGCTTCTATATTCTGTATATTCCATCACTTTGAAGATCCCAGAAGGTCCAAAGGCAGAGTTGAGAAATGCACGATTTTCTATATTTCAGAGAAACAGAAGTAAAAACAGCATCTGTCTCATCTTAAGTAACAGCTTTCCAGATGTTTCTAGACCTCATATCATTAAAGTTACTTTCATGCCACCTGAACAATTAAAAATAGAGAGAAATAAGACCATTTTCTAACACAAAGGACTGCAATAACTTTCAGTTGTTTTTCATCTCTGTTAATTTCTGGAAGTCTTGAATATGTTATGTTACTACAAAAATTAACCTTACTGAGCTACTTCCTCAAATATATCTATGTGTATTCAATACATTCACAAATAAAAGCTTTAAACTAATTACAATAGCATTATAAAGTTAATATACATCTATATATCTGTTATTTATAAAGTTACATTGGTTTACCTTCAGTGTGTCCTTTTCAGTAAAATTACATTTTCCCTGCCCATTGACAGCCTTCCACTAATTTAGTTTTGGAAATCTCAAACAATGCAAATAAAAGAGAAATTACAGATGAGGAAGTTGGCTACAAATAGTCCTGTGAGTCCTAGTGGCTTACATTCACTATGCCCTCCAATCCTAATTAAACTAGAGTTAGAGAAACGTGTTGTCTGTCATCATTTCTGCTCTTACTCAGTGGCACTGAATGGCTTGTACCAAACACCTACTGAATATTCTGTGTGTCGGTGACTTCTGCCTACTCACACAACCAGGCCTAGTACTTAACTTGGTCTGTGGTGTACTATTTTACAGTTCTTTTATCTTTTTTCCTTAATCAAAGTACAGGCAGGAATAGATGAAGGTTCAGCAGCATTACGATGCGGATTTCACAAGCCACAGATAAGAAAAGTATTTGGGTGGTTCGTTGTGGTTCAGGCTCGTTTGCACATAATAAACTAAACAATTCAGAATACAAAGTTTTCTGTGTTGAGGGATATATTTCAAAACAGTACACTGAGACAGAATTTTTCTTGCTATTATGACAATTCTTTTACAGTTTTTTGGGGAGATTGGTGGGGTTTTTTGCTGGCTTGTTTTGGACTTTTTTGTTTTGATTTGGTTTTATTTTTGTTGCCGGGTTTTATTTTTGTGAAACATACAAATAGAAAATAAATGGGGGTATCCTTTCACGCTCAAGAAATTTCTGAAGAAAAGAATAACATCATAACAGCATAAGTGACTATAATTGAAAGGCTAGTTTGAGAAATGTTCCAGGCTTTATTTTCCCAGCTTTATAGTAACATTGCTGTGAAACCTTCAGCAAATATTAAGAGCTCATTTCAGTCAGGCCCAAAAGTTATTGAACAGAAATAATCCTGATAAGAAGAAAATACCAACTGCTTTGATGTGGGCTCATGTTTAGATCATATTGGAATACCAGCAGAGATTTCTTTCTACAGATTTCTCTGCAACTCTGACCAAGACACTTATTTTTTCCAGTCAAGATTTTCTCTAGATCAAAATATGATTTTTTTGGTTTTTCATGATTTCCTCACCTTCATTTAGTACTTTGAAAACCACAAATACAAAACATAGCCAAAAAAATATTATTCTTATTCAGGTATCTAAAAAAGTAAGAATTTTTTGCTTCTTGTTTTAATAAAGAATCCAGTAGAACATTTGCCATATTTATAGTAACATATACTGAATTTCAAAAGCTAAATTGTTGTTTCAATTTAATTTTTTTATCTCAGTGATGTTCAAAATCACTTTGGTGAACTCTATTAATGGTCTTTAGGCAACCTGCAATCAGCACTTGCATATTACTCATACAATGCAAATAGTGTGCTCATTGCAATGGTTTAATTTCTCCATCAATCGAAAACAAATATATTGAATTTGTGCAAAATTCAACTGAGTAGCTATAGTTTCTCCACAGTATGTATAGAATTTCACCACAAGTATGCATTTAGGAGAACACCTATTTATTTATCTATTTATTTAGTTATGCAACTGTTATAAGATGTAGTATGCTGTCTAAGAGCAAAAATAGGGCTCATGTATCGCTGAAAAGTGTCTTATTTCATTTTAGTGCATATTCTGTAACACTTACACAGGCAAATGTAATGTATTATGCAAGTGATGTACTGTGCAGATAAGGCCTTAATCACATTTTTTTCTTCATTTAAATATAAAACCAGATGGGTTTTTTTCTCTGCTACTGACTGCTTTGAATAAATGTGGTCCTCTAACTTCCACTACTCTCTAATATATTAATTACTGAATTAGCTTTTAGTTTCTGATTTTGTCCCACACTCTCCAAGAAAGCTTTTCAGTCCTTTAAAGTGGGTTGCATTTCCCCTGTATATTTATCCAGATGCTCTATCCAAACCTGTTTTCTCTGGTTCATTAAAGTATGTTGAGACTTCTTATACTGTCTGGAAATTAACTTGCTGAAATTAAGGAACAAAAATAGTTGGAGAAAGTTCTTTAAGTGTTACTTCTACTTGTAGTCCTGAGCTTAGGGTCAGTGAGCAGTAAGGGCTGGATCCTTCAGAAGCAGTGGTCAGCCAGAAGTCTGACAGCATGTGAATGAGGCAGGCAGGGCAGCACCAGTGGCTGTGTCCAGGAACAGCAGAGGATGCCAGTCAAGGCTAAAGGGAATGGGACAGATCCAAGGTCAAGCCAGGGATCCTGTCTGTCGGCCAAAGTCAGCATACTACACAACTAGACATTGGCCATGGCTGCAACACAGCTCAGTCAGATACCAAAGGCAAAGAGCTGCAGCTTAAATGCTCCAACGAGAAGAGGTAGCCATTGCTGATGCTTCTCTCAGGCTTGTCTTAGACAGTTTTGAGTGCAGCTGAGGTTTCCCAGGCCAACCACTTTCATTGTCTGTGTTAGTCTTGGGCTCAAATAGCTAAATTCCACAAGAATCTGTGACCCTTTTATTCACATGAAGTAGTAGAGTTCATTCATTCACTGTTAATGAAATCTGTGTTTCAGGATTTGAGGGTACTTACTGCGAAGTTAACAGTGACGAGTGCATCTCCCATCCATGCCAGAATGGAGGTCTCTGTGTAGATGGGGTCAACCATTACAGGTCAGGAAAATTACTTGAATGACAGATATGATACATGGATTTTTATAATCTAGCTTTTCCTTTTGTACTTTGACTGTGTAATGTTTGTTGACCTTCAGTG
>VZRH01000180.1:1070-41156 GCA_013397555.1 Urocynchramus pylzowi | reverse complement strand
TGCCTTTGGTGGGGGGGGGGGGGGGGGTTGTATAACGTGTTTGACAGTTACATTATAGTCTAAATCTTCTTGCGTGCAAAAAGTAATACATATACACCATAAGTATGACCAAGAATTTATTGCAGGGCTAATTAAAATCATAGGATCTAATTTAAAAAAAGCAGAGTTGTTGTTAGTCCAGTTACAATAGTACAAACAATCTGACTTGAAAACAATAGAAAAATGTTATGATTAATACAGTTATAGATGTTATACAAGAAATCTTGCAGTTATGTCTCTGATTATTATGACCCTCACAATGTCTGTGTGCATCCTGTGATCAGTGATTTTGTTCTTTTTTAAGAACTGGCAGTCTTACTGCAGGTCACTGGCATCTGGAAGTCTTTGTCAGGAGAACTATGATATTCACAGTGGGTTTTTTCTCATCTTCAGTCTCAGCCCTTCTTGGAGCCTCTCACTCACCAGCACTCCCAAGTAGTCAGCAGGGCTACTCTCAATCTGTTCATCCTCCAGCCTGTGCTGATATTAGGGTTGCTTTGACCCAGGTGTAGAACCTCGTACTTGGCCTTGTTAAATCTCATCTAATTCCCAAGGGCCCACTTCTCAAGGTTGTCTAGGTCCCTCTGGATGTCATCCCATCTTTTAGGAGTGAAACACAAAAGGCTATTATTTATAACACCATGGTCATCTCAGTCTCTCACACCCTCACCATAGATTCTATTCCAGAGCTGAAGCTATAGCATGAGAGACATCAGTCAGCTGGCTGCAGGGCAGGTGTAAAAACAAGTGAAAAGCAGCTCAGGCCAAGGTAAATTCTAAGTAAGCCCTTGCACAGTGGGGTCAGCACAAAGCCTGTGGTCTTCAGCTAATGATAACAAAAGGCTGGGCTTCGGACACTGCTTTTTGGTGCTTGTTAAAATACTGCCCTTTGCAGTTAGCAGTAAAAGCTAACATTATTTTGGTACCATTTAATTAATACCTCTCAATGTCTGCCATATTTTTCGGGGCTCTTTGTAATGACCTAAAAAGTAATGTAGTGACATCCTTTTTGCTAGGTGCTCCTGCCAGCATGGCTTTACTGGGACTCTATGTGAAGTGGAGATCAATGAATGCTTATCAAGACCATGCAAGAACAATGGAACTTGCCTGGATCTCATAAACAGGTTAGTTACTACTAAATGACAAGTTTCCCTGATTTTCTTATGTTAATTCTGGGTTTGGATGGGACCTTCACCATACAACAAATTGAAATGGAGTAAGCAAATGCTACTGACTCAGTTTTTTGTTTCTTATATGACCTTAAAGGATGATAGAAGGGAAAATGTCTTCTGCACAACTTGTTCTTTTCCTCCTTACTTTTTTTTTTTTTTAATTTGGAAAAAGACTGAAATAGAAGAAAATTGATCGTTTTAGATTGCTACAAAGCCTGTGTTTGTTCAACAGCACTTCATAAGTTATTCAGAGACTTGTGCCAGAAGATCATTAGCCCCTAATTTCTTGTATCTTAAAGTTAAAATTACTGTGCCAAAATATTCTATTAATTTAACAAAAAGTAAACCACCCTCTTTGCTTCAGAAACATGGAAATGAGAAAGCTCTGCTCGTTATTTTAATATGGATGAGAATTAGGGACATCAACTTGGCATCAGGAGATTCAGATGGATTTAAAATATTGCAATAGATCCCATTGTTACTTCCATTGACATACCTGATTTTTCCTCTTCTAAAGATTCATTTGTAACTGTGCACCTGGATACTATGGGTCTCTGTGTGAGATGGACGTAAATGAGTGTGAAACTTTGCCTTGCTTACATGGAGGAAGCTGCATCAACAGGCTTGGAGGCTATCGGTGTCTCTGTCTACCTGGATTCACAGGTATGATCTACTCTTTACCACAGCCAAGAAATTTATTTCACAGGTTTTACATAGTTTTAATATTATAGCAAGAACAAAAATTAATCTCCTTATCAGAGGATAAATCAATACTAACTTAAAAAGTATTTCATCTAATTATTTTGAAATTGCTCAAGATTTATATTAAGACTTGAATTATAATTTCTTTAATCATCCACACATTCAGTTGAACTGAATTATTGTATAGTAAAAAGAAAATTACTGTGTATTCTTTTTAATTCAACCAGGTAAAAAACTATTATGATAGATACAGAGTAAATTTTGCAAACAATAAAATGCTACCTTGTCATTTGAATTTGCACAGAACCATAGAAACACTTTGACTTTTTGACCTATTTGATTGACACCATTGCCTTTAGTGCTAATCTTTACATTTTTACAGAGTCAAGACAAAATATTCAATGGGTAGAGATGCAGTAAAATTTCCCTAAAATGATGTTGACTTTTATTTAAGTGCTATGTAGCTATATATTCTTCTTCCATTCACTACAAATCTTAGTTCACATATCACTTGTGCACTGTTCTTCAAAATTCAAAAATCCTTGACATTTCACCAAAAAATGAAAAAATCGATATAATTTTCCTGCCTAAATCTTTTAAAGCCTCTCCCTGCAATATTTTCTTCAGATGGCCTGTGTTCCAAGTAGTACTTCTTGGGTGTCACAGAAACGTCTGTTCATTAGGCAGTGGTGCTGCAGATGTAATTTCTAACTAATAAATGTTAAAACAGTTGTATTAAACTGTATGTACATGTTTCTGTAAGAATTCCCTGTTATATTTATAAAAGGCAAGACACCTGCACATGAACATTTAGTAGATTCTAATTTGAAAGGAACAAGCAATCTGCAGGAGTGCTTTTGTCTTGATTTTTCATTATTGACAAAGCAGTTTGACTTTAGTGCTTTTACCTAACATGTTTAACCAACAAGGATAAGATGTTGTGTTTTGTTCTGTGGTTTTTTGTGATTCTTTTTTTTCAATTAACTGCAATTTAATTTAGGAAGGCTTTTCTTTCAAAGATCAGGCCCTTTAAAGAACAATTCATGAAAGCATGAATTGTTCCTAATGATTAGTCGAATTTAAAAAAAAAGTTTTAATATACTGAGAACTTCAATCATCAGCTATTAAAATATTATATGCTTATAAATGAATGAAAACTAGAAACAAATTAAAACACATTGAATTGTTTAGACCAAATTATGTTAATATGTTTCATATTGTTTATTAAATCTTAGTTTAAAATTAGTAACTTTTATTAGATATTCTGAATGTTTTTTCTGGTCATCATGTAATTTACTGTCTTAGAGAGGTAAGTCTTTAGACACTGATCTCTGCTCTGTTGTCTCTAAAATTTTGGCATATAATGTATATCTTATTTTAAATGCTTACGTTATTTAAGTTTAAAATAGAATTTTAAGTTCTCCATGAATTTATGTTATTTTGGATTTATTTTACATTGTTTATAATTTTATTTCATTTTAAATAGATTTTTAACAAAAAATACTTTAGAAATAATTTGTTGATTATTAAAATATGGTTTGTTATCCACACTGCTAATATAAAATCTAATGATTTGCACATCACATAGACTTTTAAAAAAGATGATCAATATTCAGAGTAAAAATGTATAGGTGTATTCTGTCATGATTTCACTGCCAGCAACAATGATTTTTCTAAGCTCTAAATATCACTAATGCACACTGGTTAAAATCCTTACACCAGATACTTTGGAGAATAAAAACTTTGGTGATCTGGGAATGTAAGAAACTGTTTTTTTCCTAGAGCAAACTAAGAAGTAAAGGGATGCCATAGAGCAGTTCTGAAAGTCCTAAGTAGAGTCGCTCTTTACTCAAGATAATAGCTGTTACTGCTTGTTGCTTGCACGTTGGTAGTACCAGAGTGTTAGATATAAAAAACATAAAGTGGAAAATGCCTTCTGAGACACTGAATATAAAATCTGTTTTGTCTAAACAGCCATTATGGCTGGAGTAATGAATATTAGTGCTTATAACAATAACTGTTGAATTTATACTTCAAATCTAAAGAAACTAACAACTAAACTTTTTACTTTGTAATGTACCAACAATGAGACTTAATGTGCATAAAGGATAGGTATTGTGAGTAAGAAAACACTGTGCTTCCATAGTCTTCTTTACACTAAGATAGCCTTTGAAGTATGTCTTACTCAGGGACTGCTTTTCTCTACATGATTCCAGAATACTTTGATTTTGTAAATGTTACTATAAATACAGGAAATTTGTTGACAATCTAAGGACATCAAAAGGTATGTAACAATTATTTTGGCTTGATAGGTTACCAATGTTCTTTGTAAGGGAATCTCAAGATACACTGTAAACAAGTGGAACTTTCATGACTGCATGTGGAACTGTAAATGAAATTAAATTTAACCAGCAAATTAAAACTAGAAGCAAAATATAATCTAGAAGTACAGATATATCTTCATTGATGCAAAGCTGTCTGACATATTCTGAATATGCACTCCTATAAAATTATGTAAAGAATAAAATCAGAAAAATATATATATTTCAATATTTCACTGGGTTTGATATTAAAAAAACCCAAAAACACTGATGTTAATTTCACTTCAAATGCTCAGTATAATATTTTAAAAAGCATGTATTTAAACACAATGCATTGCGATATCTTGCCCTGAAGGTCACTCTCATGACTGAGGCGTTAATCACTATTTCTAAATCTTGCCATCTGAATAATCTTATGTCAAAATATAACCCAGATGATTCAGACATGCTTCAAGTGAAATAATTTTCATGTTAATGAAAAATTTATTTTATATTCAAGTATAAACCATAAGTGTCTGGGACACCAACTGTGCTGTAAAATGGATTTAATAAGAGTACAAGTATTTTGACTCTAGAATTTTGTTAATTTTTAATTGCTTAATTTGAAAGGATTCTAGGATTACCAAATTGTAACTGTCTTCATTGAAAGACTTGATCATTCCTTAGACTTTACTTTCTTTTTTTCTTTATTTCAGGTTAAGAAAACAATTTTAAGATCTCTTTGAGAGACTAAAGTGTTTGGGTTTTTTTAACTGTGTTGGGTTGACCTTGTCCTGCTGCCAGCTTATCATCCAGCTGTTCTTTCAGTCCCTTTCATCAAGAGAATAAGAAAGTAAAGAGGAAAAACTCATGGGTCAGAAACATAGAAAGTAACATTGAGTGCATGGTCAGTAAGTTTGCCAATGACACCAAGCAGTGTGGTTCAGCTGATTTAGTGGAGGGAAGGGATGCCATCCAGAGGTCCCTTGTCACACTGGAGAGATGGACCTGTGGAAACCTCATGAAGCTCAACAAGGCCAAGTGCAAGGTCTTGCATGTGGGTCTGGGCAATCCCAAACTGGAACTGGTGTTTGACAAGAAAATCAGGTCAACATGGCATGGCATTGTGCACTTGCAGCCCAGAAAGCCACCTATATTGTGGACTGCAGCAAAAGCAATGTGGCCAGCAGAGTGAGGGAGGTGATTTTCCCTCTCTGCTTTGCTCCTGTGAACCCCCATCTGTGTCTAGCCCAGCATAAGAACAACACAGACCCTTTGGAATAAGTCCAGAGGAGGGTCACAAAAAATGGTGAGGATTGGAACACCTCTTCTGTCAAGACAGGCCAAAAAGATTGGGGCTGTTAAGCCTGGAGAAGAGAAGGCACCAGGGAGACCTTATAGCAGCCTTCAAATGTGTACATGGAGGCTGCGAGAAAGCGACAGAGGGACTTTTTAAAAGTCACATAATGATAGAACAAGGGGGAATGGTTATAAACTAAAAGAGGAAACTGTCATAAGGCAATTCCTGGTCTCTTCTCACAGAAGGTGCCTTGCAGCCCCTCCATCAACACTTTCTTACCTCCAATCAATATTAAAAATAAGATTTCAGTGGCTAAAATAGAATGTGTGTTAAAATGAGCTATACAAATTCAAAATTCTCGTTCAAATGGCCAATTATTGGCTATCATCCAAAAAATGCCAAAAAATTACTAAGTACCATGAAGTCACTTATTTCAGTCATTTCTGCAGAGCAGTAATTATTCCTTAGCTTTAAATAGTTATTCTGTTAAGCCCAGATCTCTCTTTCTTATCTTCCCTATGAGATGAGTACACACTGACATTTGGAAGTGAGTAAGTATGTACTTAAGTTATATGTTAAACGAAGTCAAAATCTTGGCTTAAATAATTCAGCTTGTATTTTATCTTTTATGTCAGTTTTGAGGCCCAGTCTTCCTTATCGTCAGCCTCAGACCCTGCTGTTCATCTTATCTATGTGACAATGGAAACTGCACCACTTTTCATACAATAGGTTCACCCAACAAAAAAGTCCCACAAAATTTAATCAGTTAAAAGGGAGAGAAGTTTACTTTGTCTTTTTGACCTTCCCAGCTGCTTTTACAGCTTTGTATTGCCAGTCAGCTCTGGTAGTGATTGCATCTGCACTCCTCAAGCCATTGCATTTCCTGCTATTGATATCCAGTGGAAGAAGAGTAGCTATACTACTAACTGAAGTGACCACTTATTAAGTCAGATAGGAGGAATCTAATTACATGCTCTTTGTGATGTTAAAGCAAGAGGCAGCTTACATATAAAGAGGTCAAAACTGACTGGCACACTGAGAACAAATTCAACATGCAGACTGACAGATCTAGATCATCATGCAGACTGACAGACACTGACTGACAAACTCTACATTTAGATGTATTTCTGATGTAAATGTAGAGTTTGTGGTGTCTGGTGTCTGTCTTTTAGTTTTAGTATTAGAGTAGTTACATAAGTTTGGGGAACTTTAGAAACTTTAGGTTTGGTGAACACACCATAAGGATGGCACAAATTTGCATTTTCCTGAGAAGTGTGATAATGTCTGTGCTGTATTCTGATTTGTGAGGAAATGAGGGAGCACTTCTGCTGGACTTGTTGAGCTTGAACACTATTCAGCAAAGATTTCCTAGGCCAGAAAGAATCTAGAACAATAAGGTGTAACCTCTTTGAGTATTTGGCTTGAAGTGACAAGTCAAGACTTCTAGCTGTCTCTCCTGGGAGCCAAGGTCAGGACACAGACATTCTTTTTCCTTTTAAAGTGACTTATGGGCTACTAAGTAGAGCCTTAAGACATACTTTAAACAGTTAAGTCTTAGTCTGGTGGCAGCTTTGCTTCATTGCTGCTCCTCCTTGTTCATGGAAGAGAGTGTTCAAGAAGGTATGGCCAACAGGATGAATAGGAAACACCTGACTGAGCTCAGATATGTCCGATCGGCTGCCTGTCTCTGTCGGACACGCGTAAGGTGGTCCGCAGACAGCCTGCAGTGAACAGATGAGTCTGGACTCTTCTTTTGATCTTTTTCTCAGGTTGTTTATTTTATCTNCAGATACAGAGAGGAAGCACATATTCAGTGAAAGGAGCAGGGATGGGCTACTTAGGAGGAATATTAAGTCATTGCCCAAGTGGGTAGAATTGAAATTATGAAAGGAAAAGCTAAACTAGAGCTGAGAGAAAATGTGCAAAGCCATAAGAAAGCCTTTTATACATACATTGGGAGCAAAACAAAGGCCAATAAAAAAGTTTACCTATTTCTCAGTGGGGAGGGGGACCTTGTGACAAAAGACATGGAAGAATCTGCAGCATGGAAAGTTTTCTTCAGGTTTTATGACTAAAGATCAGACTTAAGTCTTCCAGTGTTCTAAGCCTTGTGGCAGAGTTGAGGATACTCCTTTTTTAACAGGCCTTCTGATAGAATATGATCAATTCACCACAACCAACCTTTTACCAATCCAGTTTTCCACCCTTCCATACTATAAAGTCCTAACTTGTGTACAAGAATATTGTTGGAGACAGTGTCAAAGTCATGCTAAAATCATGATAAGTGACATATACTCCTAAGAGCTCCAGAGCTGATAGAGTTGTTCCCTAACTATTACTGCTAACTAGGACAGTCTTTGTACTTTTCATCCAGTGTAACTTTGGAGCGATCTTTGAATGTATTTAAGTATGTCATTGTGCATGTTTTGAAGGAGTCTCTATTTTGTAAGAGTTACCAAGCCCCAGGGGATTGAAATCTCAATTTTCACACAAACTGCTTAGTTATAAATACTGAGACAAAGGAACATTTAAGCAGCTCTAATGTGAGAACACCACAAAGGAACATTACATATCATAATGCCAGTCTATTCTTCTGTGACTCCATGATATTTCTTTGAGCTTTGTGTAAAATGTAAATGTACTTAATATCTTTCATATTAAATAATTTTAGTATTTAGAAAATAAAATATTTAAAATTATATGAGAATATTTCAATAACTATTTCTCATGCCGCAGTTTGTTTTACTGTGCACTGAAAAATTCTTGACTGGTTTTAGCCAGGACAGGGTTAATTTTTGTAGTAGCTAGGATAAGGGCTGGAATGCTATTCTATACCACCTGTTGGGAGTCATTGTTGGGAGCAGATAAGGGCTGGATTTCTCTTCCGAGGAGAGGGTGCTCTTCCAGTCAAGAAAACCTGGTGAAGAAAACTGTCCAGTATTTGTTTATTTTCATGGGCTTTTCATGTAAATTATTTCTCTTTTTATTAATCTTCTTGTTGTTATTGTTAATTTCCTTATCTCATTGCTGTTTCCAGTAAATTTTTCTTGTCTTAATTCTTGATCTTTGCCTTTTGTGCCGCCAGTTGGAGGTGGGGAGGGGAAGAGGCAGCATGGCTCTCTTGGCAGCACTGAATTGGGGAATATGGTTCCTAACCCACAACAACTAGGGACTAGTTAGAAAGAAAAAAGCAAATTAATCAGATATAACTAGTAAGATAGAAACAAGCAATTCATCACTTAAGAACCTATGGATGTTTCAGTCAGTCATAGCAATAAATATCTAAAGCAATGAATGTAGACAGATGATTTCACTTTGCAGAACACAACATGCTATATGTTAAAATAGTTCCTATAAAGATGAGCTTCTTCTTCCCAAAAAATATGGCCATGATAGCATCTTTTTGGATTTATATGGGAGAGCTTGAATTGGACCAGATTTTTATTAAAAAGTGTAAGAAAATTACAAGGGTGTAATAAAATACATGCTAGTCACAAGTAATTTTTCATATACCATCATCACATTCTTGTTGCATTTTCATCTGCTTCCTTGTGCCCAAGTCATACCTCTGATCCTATGCATTTTGTCATTGACTAGGTTACTGGGTCAAGCTGTACAGGGGAAATTTCATTCTTGAATCAGAATAAATGAAGTTGGAAGGGTCCTCCTGAGGTCTCTAGTCCAATTGCTTTGCTTGAAATCAGTTTTAGCTAAGGGGTCAGACCAGGATGCTCAAGTCTTTGTCCAGTTGGGTCTGGAAAACCTCCAAGCACAGAACAGTGCTCATATTTGATAGAATATTTAAACTGTAATGAGAATAATACATTGCTTTACTCATAGTAAATTTGATTTCTTGTGTTCCAAGAAGAGAGAAGTTGAATTTTTAGCTGAACACCAAACTTTGTCATTGATTGTCATTTGACTCTAAAAAATGCATTAAAATGCTTCAGTCTTAAATAAGACCATTATATATAACATAAAACATGCCTAATGGAGAAGAAAATCAAAACTACTTCTACTACTACTAATGATAATAGTAATAATAATAATATATAATTTTAGTATTAGTGTATCCTGGAGGAATTCATGTTATAGAGTGATTTGGAATTAAATATTAATTTTTCTTTACACAAATCTATACTTACATTGCTTTAGAGTGATGACAGAACATTTTTTTCTTTATGCCTTTAACACATGGTACAGCTCTTCAAATTTCTCTTATTTCAATTTTATTTTACATGTCATTTTATATCACAATGCTAAAATAATACACAATGACTATACTGGANAGAACATTTTTTTCTTTATGCCTTTAACACATGGTACAGCTCTTCAAATTTCTCTTATTTCAATTTTATTTTACATGTCATTTTATAACACAATGTTAAAATAATACACAATGAATATACTGGATAAAACATATTTTTTTATCTGTAAGATATGTGAGTGTGTTTATATTAATATAGGAAATACAGGAAATATATACATATTATATTCAGTGCAACATACCAATACAATTCTTTTCTCCACATGGAACTGTATTAGTTCAAATGAAAGATGAGTTGTTCCTTAGAAATTTGTCTTTCACTTACAAGTTTTCAGTTATCTTTCAGTTTTAAAAGTTTTCCTCAATTTTAATAAAGTCATTGATCACACTAAATCCTATGTTCTTAAAATCAAAGTTAAGAGTCATAGATACTGAATTGATATTTGCAGCTTGCCTGGCTATAGGGTGACAATGTGATGTTGACTCCTTTGGAAATATTGACAACTATGTTAATTTTCTTATGATGTTTCCTATATTCAGACATGAATTAATAGGCTTACTTGCACGGTTTCAGGTTTATCTTGTTCTACATCCTTTTTTGTAAGTTTATTCAACTGTCAACTAAATCTTTATTCTTACCTGCTATATCTTTAGGTGTGGCTTGATTTCTTCATTTTGTATTTCAGTAAATATTGCTGCCTTCAGCAGGGGGATGCCCCAGCTGTGCACTGATCCAGCAGTGCAAAGGCTCAGCCTTGCCATGGCCTATCAAGCTCCTGGTTTAGCCCCTGTGCTGGGGCCAGTGGCTGCTGCCTGCTCTGCTCCAGCTTCAGCTCTGGGGTGGCCCCGCTGGAGAGGGGGTGACACTCCCCACCTGTCACTGCCTGACAAAACATGGCCCTCTGTGTGCATGGGGTTTTGAGGGGCTGGGGTGTCTGGATACCACTGCCAGGCTACTGATGGCAGCCTAGGAGCAGGAAAGGTACAAAAGGAAACCCAAGCAGAGCCCAAGACTAGGGGAATAAGAAAGTATTAGTATAATGTTCTTTCAAACAAAGAGAAGAAAGAAATCATGCTCCAGTCTGAAGTTCAAATATCTAAAAAACAGTATACAAGCTACAGCTGATATTTTTATATTTTATCCCTCTGGTTCTTGTATTCACTTTTAAATTAAATGGGAAAATATAGTTCTCAAGAGCCATGCATACATATCCAAGGTCCCTAATTGATATTTAATGAAAACAAAGGTTGTCAAAGTTTCAAGCTGAGGAAATTAAATTTTTTAATTGTTTTAATTACTTTGTTTCATGTGGTCTAATCTTATCTTGTAAAGTTCTCTGTAGTGGAAATCAAACCTTGTCTAAACAAAGAAAAAGATACTTCAAAATAGGTGGCAACCTTTCAAATTTATTGCAGTCCAATCAACACCAATCGAATTTGACTTGATATAGGTGAAATAATTGCCTGAAATAAGTCTATTACTGACACAAAGTACAATAGAAATAGAAAATATAAATCTTTGGTATTAGTCACTAAGTTGTAATAAATCTTACTTAAGATGAAATCAACAAAAACAAGCTCAGTGACCTTTTCAGCCCTCGTTTTCTGTGCACAACTCATAGAAAAGTTTTCTTAACAGATTATTTACTCATAACAGACTGAATGAGACAATGTTAAAATGATGTTGAAAGGATGTTATGCCTTTCACAAGATTAATGTCAATGTGACAAAATGAGTCACATTGGTAGTTTCTTTGGGAAACATTAGGAGCTCTTTGCAGTCAGTTACTATTTTTAAGCATGCTTTTAGATTTGTAAGAAATTATTTAAAAAATAATTTATTTTCTTTCTGTAAATGGAATATGTTCCACAATGTTTTTTAGTATTTCTGCCCATGTTAAATTTGTTAATTTTCATTCCTTAGATTTATGCTATAGATTTTTTTGTTAATATACATAATTGACTTCATTTTTGGTTATACATATGATAAACCTATTAATTGATCTTTTGATTCACATCTGTCAGTTATGAAATATCATGGAATGGCCACAAGTAGACGTTAATAGTCTTATAATATTTGATAACAAAATTGACTTGAACAAGGGAACTAGGTGCTGCTGAGAAGTTCTGAAAGGAAATGTCTCTTTTTCTCTCAGTTCTTTCTATTTTCAAAAGGATACAAAATTTTCAGTTACTGGAGAAAGACCAACTTTATTTTTATTTTTTTCTACATCATGTATAAGTTAGTATAGCATGCTAATTTATTATTCTTTTCCATTCTTGAGTATGCTCTCAGCAATCAGTTGCTTTTTTATCACGCATTTGTTTTTCTTTTGCAGTCAGAAAATATTTAACTTTATTGCTGCACAAAATTCTGTGTTCTTCCTTTTTGTCTTTTCAAACTATTCAATTCTCATAAATTGATATCTTGAATTTTAATCTTCTCAAGCAGCACTCAAATATCAAACATCAATCGGTGTCATCACTTTATACTTGTCATTTTTTATGATGTATGTCAATATAACCATCCTTTTGGTATTTAAACTATAGGTAATTCCAGATGGATGTTTTTTATTGATGAATATCATGAACTATATGAACAATCTATGTAACTAAAAGCAATTATGTGGAAATATTGATATTAATAAATATAGTGTTAGTTGGTCTGAGTTTAAAATTTAAAACTTAGTTGCATTTTCTGGATTTTTAAACAGGTGATAGGTGTGAAGTAAACATAGATGAATGTATGTCTTCTCCTTGCCTCAACAATGGAAGTTGCATTGATGGCATCAGCTCCTACAAGTGTCACTGTAAGAGAGGTTTCATCGGAACAAACTGCGAGATAAATGTTAATGAATGCTTGCCAAATCCTTGTCTTCATGGAAGGTGCCTATTTTTATTTAACTATTATTATCTCCATGATAATGTACCTAACTAACAATATTCAAGACCTAATGATATGGGAAGTTTGATAAATATACTTTTAATTATGTTCTTCCATAAAGTAAGAGTACAAGCACACTTAAAGATGACAGATGTTGCCTGCTTAATCTAATGTAATATAGTGACATTATCTCAATTTCTCCTGCATTTTTGTTCATTACCATAACTAGTATTCAGTAAATGGGGATTAATTAGTGTTTCATATACTTAAGAGAAAATCTTTTGCTGTTACATGCCAACAGTTGAAATGAGAAGATGTCTTCTAATGTGACAATCAAAATCCTTACAAAATGCCTCAGCACCCACAGTAGTCACATTTTAAATCCATTATAAAATTATTGAAAAGTACCATGGATTACAGTAGGCTACATCAGACCACTATTTTGAAATGCATGGAATGATACTACTAGTGCTGAATCTGGAACTAAGAGCTGGAAAAAAAAAAAACTGGAAATAAGTAAAGAGCTAAATAACACTCTTTTGTATTTCAGATGCATAGATCTCATTGATGGGTATCAATGCTCTTGTGAACCTGGATGGACCAGCTCAAGATGTGAGATAAATATTAATGTATGTTTTCAAAATGTTTTTTTAATTATAGAGGAAAGGGTAATATGTCGTTGAAACTCATCTTCATTTGGTTAACCTCTGAAGTCAGTATATTGAAAATGTATGACAGAAATTCAGTTGTTTAAAATCCATTCTGAAAAATGCATTACTTTTTGCTTACATGACAGTGCATTAGAAAAGACCATTAAAAATGTTGAAAGAAGTTTAAAGGTGAAGTGTGAATGATAAATCTGGAAAGCCACAGCAAGCTGAGCCAACATTACCTAAATATCATTTGTCCCTCAGTTTGGGACAAACAGTATAATTACCTAATTTGTGGTTTTGAGTCTCATTTGCTATAGTTTAGCTGCATATTTGAATAGTAAACCTCCAGGTACAACGTTCTACACTGAAAGTTGACATGACTTGTCTTTAAATTTCAAAAACCATGCAATAATAAAATTCTATGGTATAAAACCATGGGGTACTAAATTCACTGCCCACTTAGTCCTCTGAGGTTTATTAATAGTTTTATGTTCTCATGGGGAATGGCTGTGGTTGAAAAGGGATCCACATATAAAAGTCTGTGCTGTGCAGATTCCCATGGTCAGCAAACCAATTTGTAGAAGGTGACTACATCTGGCAGAACAATGAACAAAGTTTAGAATATTGACTACACTTTGCAGAAAGTATTTGATTGATTTAGACTTTTTTAGGTTTTATGCCAAATGGAGTTTAATATGATCTTGGGATATGATCTTTTAAATGTATTTGGTCTCATGAGAAAATCTGGCATGAGAAAGTTTGGCATGAACTTTCCTTCAGGCTATCTAATATTGCGCTATTGAATTGTCAAAAAACATTCCAGAATGTTATAGAAACTTCTTTTTAACTTATGTATGAATGCAGGGACTTGTCATCATTTTTATTTACAGCTTAAAGTACTACCTAACTAAAAATGTGTCATATCACATGAAGGAAGTATGGTCCATAATTTTTCTGTTGAAAATCCATGAAAGTCTCACACAAGGTGTAATTCTAGCTGGTATATTAGCTTCCAAACTCTTTTACAGAAAGAAAGAGCCAGAAAATAAGTAATACAGCTCTACAGAATGCCCATCATGATATGATAAGATATGATATTGCAAATCTGTATGTTTATCAGCTGTTGCAAATGCTAATACCGAATACCCTTGGGTAATATTTTCTTCTGAAGCATCCATGATTTACACTTTTCTCCATTTGAAGAGAACAAGAGATTAAATGACCTGTAGACAGCATCATAAAATTATATTCAAAAGATAATCATATTTCATAGTGAGATGTTTGAAAATGCATAGATTAGAAACTCATAAGAAGAAACAATACACATATACCTTTGACAGATAAGTCTGTCAGAGTAACAACTTCATTTTTTTTATATTCTTTCAATTTGCATGCTGTATGATTCCCAGATTACACTATGCTGCAAATGTCATATTTTAAAGGTTCTTTCATTGCATTCATCTTGCTCAGACATATATCATACCTATGCAACTCTTACAGTGATCAGCTAGGCTTTCTGACTATGTATGGGTGTGCATATCAAAATAATAGTAGTAGGCTTTGTAATTGTTTTTTTTTTTTTCCTAGAGTAGCTTCAGCCACTTCTTTTATATTAAAAAATAATCTTTATTTAATCTGATATTTTTTTCTTCTTTCTTTCTTTCTTTCTTTCTTTCTTTCTTTCTTTCTTTCTTTCTTTCTTTCTTTCTTTCTTTCTTTCTTTCTTTCTTTCCTTTTCTTTTCTTTTCTTTTCTTTCTTTTCTTTCTTTCTTTCGTAAATTGAAGGTACATTTCTTTGTATTAAGGGCTATGCAATTTCATTTGGTGCAGGAGCCAGGATTCTGTTTAGAAGGGGGTCTGCAGGAGTGGCTTTTGTGAGAACAGGCTAGGGGCTGCACCATGGTGGAAATAACCCATTTGAGTCAGCTCCAGCCACCCAACCAACTGCAGGGAAGAGCTGAGCCTCTCATTTAGATAGTGGTATCTTTGTAGAAACATATTTAAGAAAGAGCAGAAAACGCTGTTCAGCAGAGAAAGGAAAGAGGGGGGAAAGAATTGTGAGAAAAGGCCAGGCAGTATCCAAAGTCATTGAAGAAGGAGAGGGAAGAGGAGCTCAAAATGATGCAGCAGAGATTGCCAGAGCTGTAGCCCCTGAAGAGAATCATGGTGGACCAGGTATTTGCCAGAAGTTCATGGAGAGAACCATGCCAGAGCAGACATCTGCATTGCAGCTCACATAAGACCCCATGCTGCAACATGTGAATATGGCCTGAGAGTGCTGCAGCCCATGGAGAGCCCTGACAGGAGCAGGCTGTAGGCCTGTGAAGAACTGTGATGCATGGAGAGAAGCCCATGCAGGAGCAGTTTCATCCTGCAGCACATGAAGAGGACCCACACTGAAGCAGGGGAAAAGTGGGAGAAAGAAGGAGCAGCAGAGAGGAGCTGGTGTGAACTAAGATCCCTCTCTCCTACCCCATCTAAACTTTTCAGGGTGAAACGAGGAAGTAGAACACTTTAAAACTGAGGAGTGAAGATAAGCCTGGGAAGAAGTGGAGTGTGGATTTACGTTTTCTTTCTGTTTCTCACTGGTGTATTTCTAGTTGAGCATAAATTATTATTTTACCCATGTCAAGTCTGATTTGCCTGTTACAGTAAATGGTAAGTGATCTCTCTGTCCTTACCAATCTAGGAGCTTTGTCATCTTCTTTTCTTTCCTTGTCATGTAGGAGGAGGGAGATTGAGAGAATGGCTGGGTGGTCATTACAAGGTCAGCAACCAAGATAATTCAAATAACCAGTTTAAAAATAATATTTATGTGTGTATATGTATTTCCCTAGGCACACTTGGATCTTCTTTCTTTACTTTTTTACTCTGAATTTTTTCTTTTTTACCCTGGATTTTTTCATCCTCCCCTCTGTGGCTATAGAGTTTTCAAGAAAATAAACTTTGAAACTTTCTCTGGTTGTCTAATACTATAAGGTACAAAATAAGCACTATATATCTTTGTAGTTATAGCCTATAACTTTTGCATATCAATTATGGAGTGTGTATATTGGAACGTCCCTATCTATTACAGTTTTCATTGCTTTTTCATTTATGGAATTCACTCAAAAATAAAGTAACAGTAAAAATATATGCACTATATGAATCAATTTCAATACACATGATTCCCTTTGACATTTGCATATTTTTGAAGTGATAAAATGAAATGTACATAATGGAAAATTGATCTCTCATCTCTGATAAACATAGAATAATAATATGTGCAGTAATAACAATTATGGTTAGTAATAGACATTGCTTCTTACTTTTTTTTGCTTTTTGTTTCTTTGCTATGATGGATGAGACATGATTGACAGATGTGTTTCTTCCATGGTCAGTTAAGATGGCTCATCCTGTCAAAAAGAAGCAAAAAAGCTTTTTAGTCTTTTCACAGGAGAATATTCAGCTTGTTGTTGTTTTGGCTTGTATCTGATAGAAAGCTGTGATCAGACTGCATTCTAGATTTGTTTTATTTTATCTGGTTTTACCAATCTTTTATCTCTATTTTCACAAAAGACAGAAACAAGTGATAAATCAGGAAAATCAGCTAATTTTCTGCACAAAGGCACCACAGCTTATGTACATGCAGAGGCTACTTCAAGCAAATAAATATTTATTCATCAGGACCAGCCAGATTGCACAAAAGACATGGGTATGGCCAACATTGGTGGATGTACAAAGACCCTCAAATAAGGTGGATGCTTTTCATGTCTCTCTGAGACTTTTTCACACTTCTGAGTATTTTTACCTATTGCTAACTAGCTTAAAAAGCATTTGGTAAAAGTACATAATTTCTTGAAAAAAGCTAAACTAAGATTAACTTCACAAAAAATAATAATGTGGTTTATGCACAAGATACAGGTAGGTAAATCTAAGAGTAGGAAGAAAGGGAGATACCCACTTTATTCTGAAAAACACAGTATCTGTAATTACAGACCCATGGGACAATTTCAGGGTGTGTAATACTTCAGAGACATCTGGCCATGACATAGGAAGTTTATTTTAAGTCAGAGTGATTGAATTAGAGAGTCTTTTAAATAAAAAGTAATAGGAAAAATAGATAATATAGATTGGTGATCCAAAGAAATGGGTGAGACCTACAAGAATATTGAAGAAGAGTTTCACCCAAAAGCACTAAGCCCTCTGAGGACATTCAGCTGACAGGCATATTTATAATCTATGGCATGAGAAAATCTTATCAACTGATATCGTAGTATGATCTTGCATCACAGATACTCTAGCAACAGAGTATATCCTAAAACCCAGGAATGTTAAATTATTATATTCAGTTTCAGGAAAATAAACTTTGTAAAAGTGAGGCCCACAAGCATATTAACAGCTATTAAACAAATAATGTTAAAAGCCCAGGTAGAAAGTGTGCCACAGCTGAAGTGGTTCAAAGCCCCTGACGGGCTTAAGAAGGAAACTTAAGACTGTCACAAGGGAAAAAATGGCATTTTAATAAATTGAGAGCTTGCCTATATGGAAAGAATATAAAGGTTTTCAAAACATATTAATTCAAATCTTGGCAGGAACTTCAAAAACCTAAACCAAAACTTTTAAAGTGTCTTTTAAAGACCACTCTAACTTATAAAAATTTATTCACATCTATCAAAGTCTAGACGCAGGGCATAGGTGGGATTGCTTGATGGTGAAAGTGCAAAATGTGCACTCAAACAGGGTTTGAGAGAAGCTTAGTGAATTCTTTGCATTTGACAAATGCCAGAAGGACCTCACAGAATGGAAAGAGGGAAAAGGGGGCAATGAGCTTCAGTAAAATAAGCTTCAGTGTAAAGTAATATTCCAGGGAGAAATAGCCTCATACAACTCAATTCAACTGTCAGTTACAATTCAGGAAAGAAGATTTGGAACAATTATTGACAGTTCTCTGAAGTCATTGTCTCAATCTACAGTCACAGCAAAGCATAGCAAAAATCTTGCTGGGCATGATCAGGAAAAGTATGAGGAACAAGACAGGGGACAGGATTTCCCTGCTACATAAAACCGAGGTGGGCTCCTGCATTGGTTACTGTGCACAGTTTTGGACCTTGCACCTTAAAGAGCACAAGCAGAGTTAGAGAAACTACAGAGAGTAACAAATATCATGTGAATTGCCTAGCCTACATATAAGGAGATATTTAAAGGCCTGAAATTGTTCCCTTTAAAGAGGGGAAATTGGAAGGAAATGTAATTAAGATTTAGAAAACTGCTGCAGAGGAAGATAAATGGAAAATCACCTCCCCTAATTTGTACTGAAGAACAGACACTTGGGGGGACATGATAAAAATAAATAGAGAAATATCTGGAAGAAACCAAACTACTTTCTTTCAGAGGAAGCAGATAACAACTAGAACTTCCTGCCCCAAAGGCTGGGGAGTCAGGTCATCTCAAGTGATTGATAAGTGAATCAATCAGGGAAACACAATTTATCATGTCTGATTAGACGATTCTGCTTGCTGAAGGGAGGATGCACGGGACATAGATTTTGCTAAAGTGGCTTTTCCTCCATCACTACTATAGACAAATACTGAGGCAGATGGAGCACTGGTCTGATCCAGTATGACCCTGCTTTCTACTATTGTCTACAAATTAGATTTATTTTTATTATTTTTTCTCTTCTCCTTGTGCTCATAACACAAAATTTCAAGGCAAAACATTCTTTACATTTTGAACTCCTTTTGAATTATTTTGGATAAAAACAACATTCTGAAAGGTGGACCCAAGTTTTCCCTGTTCAGTCCTCAAGATGTTGTATACATATTCAATCTACCAAAAGAAAAATGTAAAAAGTTTTGGGAAGTAAATAATTAAACAAAATGGATACAATTATATTAACTGCAAAAAATATAGTAATAAAGAAAAATACACTTTATTTATAGTTTTGTTAAACATCAAATTGAAATATATCTGGATCAGTCATCTAAGGGTCTCAAAATAAATCTCATACTTTTATATGGCATCAATACTATTGAGATTTAACCCAAAGTATATACACTGTAAAATTAGATTTTTTTTTCAAAATCTGGATTCAGCATGCATTAAAATCATATGTATATTATATTCTGTATGTAAGAACCTTTCGTTTAAAACATGAATTAGTTTCTAAAGCATTTATTTACAGCCTTTTTTACTCTCTCCATGCTTTATTTTTTTATTTCATTCCAAACCCTTAGCCAAATGGCTCTTGCTTATTTAAAAAGCCTTCAATTTTGACCTGAGAATAGTGTTGTCCTATCATTAAGTGAATGGAAGCATGCCTCTTGAAAGCATCTTTCTTTTGTGGTGCAATTTATATCTTTAAATTCCTTTCTTATCCCGTTCTTTTCTCCCCTTACCTCCCCCTGCAATCACCATAGTGGATTTGAATTAGTTTTCTAAAGAATTATTCCACTTTATAATTACCTTTTTAATACAAAGCAAAACTTCACTTAAATTTTAAAAAAGTCTACATTTACAATTCTTTGCATTGAATCTCTTTTATAGAAGTAGATTTGAAAGATTATTTAGAAATTATTTTGTATTTCTAATCAGCATTTCCAAGGCAGACTAATGAAAAATAGTCCTTTCTGCTGGAAAATTAAAAAAAAAAAAAAAAATCCTAATTTCCAAAATGCACTTCTAGATTTTTATGAAACAATGCTGAACCGACAAATTATTTTGAAAAATAGTGGATTTTTACTATTTTTATTAGTTTGCCAAAATGTGTTCCCTTAGAACTGTTTCAAGCTAAGGATTGTGAATTTGGAAATAATATAATGAAATATGTAGGAAGTTGGGCTTTCTTAGATAGAATAACCTCACTTTCAAAGACAGATGTCAGTATGGACCCACAGATTTGGATATAGAAGTAGTATGCCTTGAGCAAGTGCCTTTCTAGGTCACTTGTTAAGAGTCCAGATTTCAGAACAATTCCCTGCCAGAAGAACCAGTGAACTGTGCCATGCCAAGGTGGACTCTCTTAGGGGACAGTAATTTTCTTCATAGTACAAACAAGAGTAACTGCACCATGACATTCAGAGAACAGGAAATACAGAGAAGAAATAATAAATTATTGCACTCAAATAAATGTAGTGGATCTTGTATGACATTGTTTGAATTCTTAACAAAATTCTTAACAAATTCTGAAGAATTCTAAGAATTCTTAACTAAGAATTTATAACAAAATCTACCCTTAAAAGAGTTGCATAACTGGAAATCTCAATATTCTTTCACTTTTTTTGCCTTGATTTTTAAATTGCCCTGCTATGCTAGAAAAATCAATAAGGACTTATATTTACTGTAAACATAGTTTAGTAAAAATAAATCCAGAAAATCACCATTTTGTTCTCCTGTTAGAAGTATGTATTTTCCATTCACTTACATCTCCATGGAAATTAATGCTTGTATTCAACTTTTATTTGCCTGAAGCATATGTTTTAGAGATGCCTCAAGCCTTTATTTTAAAACATGAGGTGGAAGATCAATATTTAGCAGTTTTACAGTGACTTCAGGGCACATCTACCTGCTGTGGTATGATGGTCACACATGTGGCAGTGTGGATATGTGCTCCTGTGTGGTCCTTTGTGGGCTGAAGGAGCCAACCTGCTTCACAACAGCCTTCTTGAGGATCTTCCCAGGGATCCCTGGGGGACACTGCCTCCCTGTCCTTCTTCTCTGACCTTTCAGCCTGCAAGGGCTTTTTCCACATGTTTTCCTCACTCCTGTCTCCAACACTTTTCTGCACATTTTTATACACTTTCTAAATACATTGCAGCTGCCCTGGCCCTGGGCTCAGCCGTGCCCTGCTGTGGGCGGTTGGATCCGGCTGGAACCGGCTGTGTCTGGCTGGAGCTGCCCTGGGCTCAGCCGTGCCCTGCTGTGGGCGGTTGGATCCGGCTGGAACCGGCTGTGTCTGGCTGGGGCTGCCCTGGGCTCAGCCGTGCCCTGCTGTGGGCGGTTGGATCCGGCTGGAACCGGCTGTGTCTGGCTGGAGCTGCCCTGGGCTCAGCCGTGCCCTGCTGTGGGCGGTTGGATCCGGCTGGAACCGGCTGTGTCTGGCTGGAACCGGCTGTGTCCGGCTGGGGCAGCCCTGGCCTCCTCTCACAGAGTGCCTCCCCCGCCCACCCCACAGCCCCCGAACCCACTGCAAGCGACACCTTGCCACGTGAAGCTATTTTAACAGCTGTTTTAACCTGAGCTACCTCGATGTCTCGTGTCGAATGGAGCCATCTGCCTGGCCTGCAGCAGTGTGTTGCTGCCTGGGCCAGGGCGCAGCAGGGCGGTGAGGCCAGGTGGGTGTGAATTGGGAGAGTCTGGCACACAGGGCCCCAGCGCTGCCACCGCCACAGGGAAGCCTTGGGCCACCTGGTCACAACTGGGCTAGCCAAAGGCACCCCAGTCATACAATGAGACTTTCAGCGTTCTCGGAGGAAACTAAAAATGAAAGTAGGGCTTGAAAAAAATGAAGGAATCTGAGAGAATAGCAATTAAAAGGAGTACTGGACGTTTGTAGAAAGTCCTGAGGAAGAAAACAAGTTGGGGACCAAAGCTCTTGCTGTTATCACCCTGTGAGCTCTCTGTGTGTGACTGCTCAGTAGGCCCTGGAGGTCTCAGGATGTTCTCAGCTTTCTAAATGGAATAATTCTGCTGAGAAGTCCAACACAGAGCTGAAAGTGATTTTAGTCTTTTGAGGGGAATTTCATTTTGGCTTTAGTTCTTTTTTTTTTTTTTTTTCCTAAACATTTATTGCTAGCAAATTGTTGGTAGAAGTTGCACGAATTCTTAACAGGTTTGCTGTCAGATCAAGATTTTGTCTCTGAAGCTTAAAAATTATTCATTGTTTAATTCACATTCAAATTAAAGTTCCAGATTTAGTGAAGATTGAAAAGACCCCATGAAAATAAGAAGCTACAAAGTATAGATAAGTGGGTAATTATGACACTCCTACAATATCAACAAATTTGTGGTGTGGAAAAGCTAAAATTACCCATCTTTGTGAATGTTATTCTTGTGGTTTTCATTTTTCTTAGTTATTCAGAGGCAATTTTCCTTATCTGATCACTTCTAAGCAAGAAAAGGTTAAAATTATATATTATTAGATTGGGAACTGGGCAACTGCGGTGACCAAGAAAGTATTTTTCTCATACTGTACTGAAGAAGAGAGGCAACGTCTCTTGGACTGTGAGTCCCTATTGTTGCTCCGATTTGGCAGCTGTCTGGTTAGGGGTCATAGTTAAGATTCAATCTCCTATTATACAAGGGAAGACAAAATGAAAATAGCATAGGTGTTTCAATGAACTTGTCTTCAGATAATCAGAGTAGCTGGGAATTTTCTGCAGAGCCAGCTATTCCCTAATGTCATGCTGTAAAATCAGTCTCTGGTGGGATCTAAGATAGGCAAAACTTGGTAACAATTGTCTTGCAACTTCAGTTTGTCATCTCATATCCTTGTTCTTTAGACTAAAAACTACAGCATTTGGTGGGAGTGTGGTAGCTCATCAACTTTGGGATAAAGTTATTTGTGGCATTTTAAACAGTTCTGTCTTTACACTGACACAATTTTCTTGCATGAGGTAAGAGCAGTGCAGACTAGCACGTCTCTTGTAATAGTGTACTCTGTTTTTTTGCAACTCTAACGACAAACTTTTAACTGCAGCACATCAGAATGTACTGGAAAGTGATAGGGGTGATTTCTTTCCTACAAACTGTCTGACATTTATTTTACTGTAAAATCTTAAAAGAATACTTCACAGAAGAAAATGAAAAGGTTTTGTGTCATTCAAAATTTGGTACAACTGTGATAGTGTATTGAACCAAAGCTGTGAACTTTAGTCTGAGCTTAGAATTTTTCCTTAGTTACTTCGATGATTTCATTATTTTTTGAATTTAATTTATGAATCATAATTAAGTAAAAATTTGATCCATTAATTAATGCAGATTTAATATATTCTGCTAACGAGAATAAATAAATTTTGGGTTTGTAGTGTGGAATACAAGTGAATACAAATTAAGAAGATTGGACAAGTTAATGTAATAGAAAAAAGTCTGAGAGTTGGAACTGAGAAATGAGATTTTTTTAAAACAAAAAAAGAACACTACTGTCTGCCAAAAAAAGAAAAAGTAATTAATGTAGCAAAAGACTACTTCTAGAACTTAGACACAGGAATTCTGGCAGTCTGTAGGGCTATCTCCTTCTTCCTGTGGGATATATAATTCAATTAGCTTATGTAATGCTCACTAATAAATCATCCTATACACACCCAGCTGGAGAGCTTATAGGAAAATAAGTTGTTTTCTCACAATTCCCCATGGATATCTGCATTTACATTCTGTCAAAGCTACTGTAGTACCTGCATGAAATGTGAGTGCCCTTGGATATCCTCAAAGAATTAAACCTTCTAAAGTTACAGGAGTGTGAAAATAAATACTCCTTTAAAATACTGGATTTAAATTAAACTATTTGGTCTGAAGCTGCAAATTACAACTCCTTTGGGATACAGGTAAAAGCTAGGTTTCTGTGATCAAGGGCAAACACACATTTCTTGCACTGTCTATTGCACTAACTAAACCCTCCTGTAATTCTGGAGAAATATTAACTTGCTGCTAATTTGTGTGGTTTGAATTTGATGATTTTTACATTAGCCTTATCAGAGGAAATTGTTGTTATGTGAACACATAAACATGTTTCTATTTGCAATATTAGGCATTAATTGATAATGAGAAAATACTTATCAGGAAATACTGATACAAGTCTTGTGTGCATTCATTTATATAAGTAATTCTTTGTTCTGTCCATAATTGCCTTACTAATGTGTTTCTTTTACAGCAGTAGGCCCTAATGTAAAAAATTAGAACAATTGTAAGACTGGTGAAAAAACATGCTTTAAAAATTTAATCATGATTGGGATTGCATACTTTTGGTTGTAAGACTGCCTATATAAACCTATATTTGCATCTCTGCAAGATTAATGAGTAGGAAAAGTATCGTGAGTGTGAGCTATAATCAAAGGATCTCTATATAAACAAAAAATTGTGTCAAATTAGAGACTTCCGTTTATTGGACAATAAAAAAGTCCAATATTTTTTCTAATCTCCAGATTCAGTCTCTTGCACTTGTTGTTGAGCTGAATGAGTAACTAATGTGTTTTAAAGATGTGTAATCAATGTATTATTATTTCTCTTCTCAGGAATGTGAATCTGCTCCCTGCATTAATGGAGGTTCTTGTCAAGATGCCATCAATGCATTTGTTTGTGTTTGCCTGAGTGGATACACTGGCAGGTTTTGTGAAGTTGATGTTGATGTTTGCAGTGAGTCCACACTGAACTCAGCTCTTTGTTACAATGGAGGTGTATGTGTTGATGGACCTGGAAGAACATTTCATTGCAGGTTAGTATGAATGCTGTCATATAGTTGCTTAAGTTAATACTCATTGTTTTGTTAATGTTTCAGGGCAGTACTGATACCATGTGCACTATATGAACATAAATGGATTTGGTGCTTAATCTAGTGGTCAAAAATATTGTTATCTTAAACCATTCACTGCTTAACATCAGGGTCTCATATCTGAAAAGTTGTTTTCTAGTGCTTTTCAGAATTGTGTGTGGAAATGTCTAACATAAGTGATCCTAAAATATTTAAAATTATTATGTAATTGTTATGTATGTACTCATGTGTTTCAAACTCAAAGGGAAAATGAACTTGCAATCAAATTTAGATGACAGGTAATTTACATGCTATGTGTGCACAGACACATATCCAAAACAACATCCTAAGATCCATCATCATCATTCTCCAGCTGTTAGACTTCTGCCTAAATGCATGTAATTTTATATCTTACATACTTATGATATGATTTTAAAATTAGGCTACTTTATAGACTGTTTACATTATTATGTCAAATCTTAATATCTAAGTCCCTATTTAATTGCTACATTTGTAGAAATATTAAATACTAAGAACTTATTTTATAAACATTCTTAAGAGAGAAACATAAATATCTTCCCCTGTAACATCATATGTTCAAGATCCCTCTGGGTACCTTACTCCAGTGAATCAATTGCAGCACTCATCTTGGTGTCATATGCAAACTGGCTGAGCATGCCCTTAATCCCACTATCTGTGTCATTGATGAAGATATTAAATGATGTTTATCACATGACAACACAAAAAAATATTATGGTTTAACTTAGATCTTTCAATATGTGCTAGAATAATTCACACTCTCTCGATTCTGCAGTGATCTACTACCTGTACATAGACTTCTGTTGTGACTCAGATGACTCATAACCTGTTTAGCTCATTATTTTTTGATGGCCAGTTTGAAAATTCAATCCTGTGCATTCTCCTGTTTCTTCTTTCCCAGCTCGTGTTCACTATAGACTCCTTTTTTCAAGCTTGAGTACTGCACCCTTTCACAGATGAATCCTCTGAATTAAATGAAATTGCTTATATCTTTTCCCTCTTCTGCTTGGAAGCTTACACCAAACGTTGTAAGGGTATTTACCTTGCACATGCTTCTGAGCCCAGCATTGACCATTAGGAGGACTTCATGGAACCAGATTCAGGGAACTTGAATGGAATTATAATCAGAATTTTTAGTGTTACCAAGATTACAAAGGTTTTCATGAGTGTTATAATACTACAGTAAGGTAGATTGATGTAAGATACAGTTGTGATCCTGCAAAAAGTGACATATTTGATATAAGTCTCTTCTGATGAGGTCCAGGGAAATGAGTTTTTCAGCTGATTTCCTCTCCTATAATGATATGCTTTAGAAAACAGACATAATTCCCTTTCTTATCATTCAGCAGGTGCTACAATTCCAAGTAATGTCAACAAATAGAAGTAAGAAACATAAAAAACATAAAGTCAGGTTTGCTACTGTGCTGTGAATGTTACTCCTTTTGTACCCTTCCATTCACATGTTTTAAGCAGTCTGAACAATGGTATGTACAAACTGGAGAATAGGAGTTATATGGAGGATAGAAAAGTGGAATTGAGAAAAAAGGGAAAAGAAAGGGAGAAATATCTCCTACTCTAGCAAAACAACACAAACATTCAAATAAATAATGAGTCCTAATGCCTGTTACACACTGTGGAATGGTCAGCAAAAGGACTTTAATCCAGTATTGCTTAGAGTCTTCTTGTTTTGGGGATATGTCTTGGGGTGTTTTGATTTTGTGGCTGGTAGATCAAAAAATAGGAAGTAGTGAAAATGGTCCAGTAATGGGCAAGTGTCAGGCTGCCTTAACTGTGAGCACCACTGCCAGCTTCATCTATGATGTGTGTGATATTTTACTCAGTAGTACAATGAACACTTCAACTTTCCTTGAATTATGTGTGAATTACATGAATAACCCTACAGGATTCTTGTGAAATTAATATGAAAAATATCCTTTGAGATTGTCCTTGAATTGTGTGTTATCTGAAATATCTTTCTGTCTTCAAACCCTTGGTTTAATAATAAAACAACTCATTGGAAATGAGAGGGATGCTGAGAGTTGTAATTCAGTTCTATCCTGGGCAGATTGCCACTGAATCAGTGCTTCAGGAAACAAATTACTATCTGAAAGGATGCCCACCTACCTTCCTTTGTATTTCAGTCTTCTCAACTAAAGGTGCTGGCTGCCACAACAATAAACACTCTGTGAATCAGCAAATCAATAATAAAGATAACATTGGGCTCAAGGGGCCTTTCAGAAGACAATTCAATCCAGTGTTCATATGATTGATATAATGAATATGTAATAGGAATTCCAAAGCCTTTTCATGGAATGTTCCAAGTATTCTGAGGAAGAGAAACTGTTTACATAAAATACTCTGAAATTTCTCATTGTATTTAATCCACAGTTGGATCATCTCCACTTTTGCATCTTTTGGTCCCAGACCATGCATTTGTTTAGCTTGGGATTTCAAAATGTAAGCATTTGAAAATGCTTATAATAATAAGCATTAATAATGAGAAAAGTTATTCTTCCTTCCCCACTAATTCTTGCGTTGGCCTTTTTCAAATGTTCATTTCAAGTACTTCCTGCTGATTAGGTTCAGAAATCATCGTGTCTTGGAAGGATTATCTGTGTAGTGCTTTCAGCCTGATCAGGTGAAAATAATGTCAACAGTCCTATGACAGGTCTTGACTTAGGTTATGTTCTTGAATATTATAGCTTCATTGTACTTTTTCAGCACTTTGTAGAACATATGTGGTTTGTAAACATCGGGTTTTTTAAGGTAAAAGTGAGGAAACTTTTGATGTCATTCTGTCTTTTTCAATTTTTTTTCATAATTTATTGTTATTGTTATAATTTATAATTTAATTTATTTATTGTTTGTGGGTCTGAGAGATGTGTAGCACCACAAGTAAGTTTGACCCTATCTTTTGATTCACAAAGGAGGACTGGTGCTTTTTAAATCCTTTTTTTTATTATATTTGACTACGTAATTTTTTTCAGAACTGAAGCTTTTTTGGCAGCATCTTTACAAGATTATTTTATACTCAAGACAGGTAAGTGTGAAGATTGATCAACAGAACTACTGATCAAAAAAATGCCAACTTTTTTCTTCCTTCAGCTCATGAGATTTTAGGAAAAAAGTCTGAAATAGGAATATGTCATTCTATTTCCTCCAGATAAAGTGCAATTATATTTAAACGTTCATTATGATATCTGCCTATCTATTATTTTGTTCTACTGATAAGGAAGCAGAGTTTAGATTTTAGAGCATCTTGTTTTGAGTACCTATGTGTTATAATTTTCTTGATCTGTTTGAGCAAGGAGCAGCAGTCCTCATAATTAGCTAGGACCTCTACAGGGATCTAGGAAAGCGATTAAAACAATTCAAGCATGGAGAGGCTGTATGAGCAAAAAAACTGGAGTCTGGAAGACATATTATTCTGTGGCTGTGGTATGCAGACAACATATAAGACAAGAAATGGTAATGTAGAACAGTTTGTCTTAGAGCTTGTATAAGATAAATAATATACAACTAGTATGAAGCAAACAGTTGTGGGGGACCCTAGAAGTGCAGTCTTGTAGGGCAAACTAGGCAACTGTATAAAAAAAAATATTTTTTAGAATCAAAGTTGTATAGGATTTGTTAAGTATTTTTAAGCAGAAATGTGATTTATCAGTTGCGTACATTTAGTCTTTTACCCCAAAGGAAATAGAGCTATTTTTTGGAATTGTCCATGTCAACTGTACCTCCAGGCAATATACAGAAAGTTCTCCTGTATTTCAAAAGGCTTAACTTGGGGAACATTTACACAGCTGTATGCCCCAAACAACTCAAAAAGTGACTTAATAGTAAAGTATTTGTTTTGAGGCTTACTCAGGTCTTGTATGCTGGGTAACAGAAAAAGCATGCTTCTGCTGGAAGATTGCTAATTGAAAAGCTTCATTTCATTTAGACGGTGAAAGACAGCTTGCAAGGTCTGATCAAAGTTGCAGAATATGCAACACACAGAGCTATGCATCTGAGTTCCTCAGCACACTGAAATAAATGTAAGAAGCAATTCATTTTTTAATATGGAAGAACCAACTTCATAGGACCATTAGAATCTTTTAAAATTGGCAAGTCATAAAACAATAGGTTCTCACATTTGTATGAGCTATGAATATATATATGCAGTACACTCTGTTTCGTCTATGAGAACAGATGCCACTCCATTTATATGTAGATAACAAGATGGATTTAGCTGATTTCATAATTGACTGCCTAGTTCTTTACACTTAGTGAAGCATGAATATTTTAGTGTTTGCATTGTGTGTATGTATTAGGTTACATGAAAACAAAAGAAAGTGTGTATGGATTCAATCAAAGAACTATATAACCCTGTATGCTATTTCCAGCAGTGGCCATAAGGGGATTGCCAGGAAAAAAAAATGAAATGTGCACATGTTATTTGTCCTCCAGTACTTTCTTATGCTCTCTCAAATGGGGGTTTTCCTGAGCCTGTTTTGATTTGTTCAGTAAAAGTTAGTGAGTGTCTACTTGCATCATCTTCCCTTGAACATATATATAAGTTTTTCTCTGAGGAGGGGGCTTTGACTAGGCAATCTCCACAAATCTCTGCCCATATCAGCTGTTCTGTGCCAATATGGTAAAGCAAAAAGACCCACAGGTCTCATCTGTTGCATGGAAAAATATCTCTCTTTTCTAAAATTTTAAATACTGTTGCTGCCAGCTTTATCCCATATCTAGTGTGGAAAAGGAGAATGAAAAAATTATTCCAAGCCAGGCTTACCTTGTTTTTGTGGGCCACTGCCACACTGCTCTATGCCTTTTCCTTTCTAGGGTAAAGGTTTCTTGTTTTCCCAGCCCTTCCTCCTTCACAAGCCATCACAAACTTTTAGTCATCCTTGTTGCCCTTTTCCAAGGATTTTTGATTACTATTTTGTGAAGACTAACGCAACAGGACAAGAAGTACACACAGTATCCAGGCTGTGGGCCACTCTGTGATGTATACAACGACTTGTTTTTTTTCTCCTTCTCTATTCCTCCCATAACAAAAGCAACTAACTTTTCACTTATGCTGTGAGGAAAAGGAACACAGGTATTTCAGTATTATTAGCTGGCTGATTGCTAAAATGTAATTTCCATTGAGAATAGTTAGACAAAGTTAGCATGCTATGCGTGTCTATACTACTGTATGTATCATTATTTTATATCTATGTATATGTAGATATATATCTATATATATAATGCATATAAATATGTGCATGCACCACACCTTTTTATTTAATCAAAATCTCATTCTTACCATCAGATAAATAAAAATAGGAAATTATATTAATCATAACTGCTATTTATTTATCCATTTTATAATGACAAATGCTGGTGTCTTCATGTGAAAAATACCAACTGTAACACTATCAAATGAAATAGTATAATAAAAATGCACATCATGTCCTGTATTTTTTTATTTACATGACAAGAATATAAGGGAAAAAAGAACAAGTCCATCATAGTCTTTATTTGATAGCTGCTAATAGAAAAAATTACTTTAATAAACTGCATTTAATAACTATTAACATGCCCCTACACTTTGACCTATAAACAGAACTGTAATCAAAAGAAGGTTAACATGTAACTTAAAAAAAAAAAAAAAAAAAAAAAAAAAAAAAAAAAAAAAAAAAAAAATGTTATGACNAAAAAAAAAAAAAAAAAAGTAGTTCTTTAAGTGAATTATTTTTTGGAATTATTTTAGAAATAGTTTTGAGAAGAATATTGAATTTATATGGGTGGTAATCACATTAGAGCATTAAAGACACATATCCCAAACATGACTATATATTTATTTCCGTTTAATCAATGCATGCTCTATCTTTTTTCAGCCTCTACTAGTGATATTTACAATGGCAGCACTTTATCTAGTTAAAATTACCCACTCTCCTTATTGTTTTACTGTTCTAAAATTCAACAGTAAAGTGCAATCTGCTAAAGAATTTGCATTGTCTACAAAAATGCAGACAGCAGAGTCTGGAAATGAGACACTAAAATCTAGTAGGAATAAAAGCACACCCAAAAGCAAAACACAAATCTAATACAAATCACCCATCTGCCCAGTCCCAGAATAAAACCGTTTTAAATCTTACATTTGAATAGCTATTGCCAATTGTTATATTCTATTTTTTAAGCAAACCTTTTAAAAATTCATTGCCTTAAAAGACACAGGATGCCTCTACCCTATGTATGTATCGTTTTGGGGTTTTGGGTTTGTTTTTATAGCTAAGTTGTTTTGTGATTTTATGATACAGATGCCAAATAAAAATAGCTAGTGGGAATTACATTCATATCCTCATTATACAAGGGACTGAGCAGGTGGGAATGTACCTGTAGCAGAACTTTTCATTTTTTTCTCGTTATACATAGAGAATATTTAATTCAAACTTACCCAAAACATGAATGCCTAAGTAAAATCCAAGACCTAGAAAAAGATTAAAAAATTCACAGTGATTTACTATACAATATGCTGCTTATTTATTCAGCATACCATGTGAAATACTAAAGCTTGTTACACAAGTAGTTCAAAGACATGTCACTATTGACATTTTTGCTGTTAATCTTCAAAACTTTGTGATATTTGTGGCATTCTTTTTTTCTTTCTAAAATATATATTCTAAGCACATGTACAAAAATGACAAATATACTGCTAAGAGTTAACTGACTGAGCATTTTATAGTGACTGTTTACAAAAGCAGCAACAAACCCATCAGAATTTACATCACTTAAAAATAAAGTTACTGTACTTGGTTACATTATATTAACAAGTCATATAATGTGGCAGTTGACAATTTTTAATATGTTATTGTTTAAAATCCCTTATTTACTGTTTTGCAGAGTTCAAACCTATTGGCATTTTGCAAACATAAGAATTTACTATCTTGTATCTTGAGTGACTGCCCTCAATTTGAAAAAAAAAAAAAAAGGCTGTGAGGTCTGCTAACTCAGACTACAAGACAACAGTTTACTGTAGAATCCTTGAGGGTATTTTTTAATAATTAGATGGATATGCTCACTTTTTACAATAAGAATTGTTACAAGAAATATAAAAAAGCAATGAAAAATATTACTCCTTATTTTAAGACCAAAATAGAAGTATTACCATTTCAACTTGTCTGTATAAAAAAGGCTTCTTCTAAACTTGTCCATTTACCTTGGTAGCACAAAAAATTTTCAAGTCTGTCTATTTCTTTTCATTGTTTAAAACAACAGAATTTCTGCAGGTTTTATTTGATGGATTAAATGATTGATTTTGATTTTTCTTTTTAAAGTACATTTATTGAAAAAGTTGCAGGGTAGCTTATGCCTATTTAATTTTACTGTAGCCTGCATTTAAAATCAAGTAAGTTTGAAAAAATTTAGAGCATATTTTAATTTTTTTTCTTAAAGAGCAAGCTCCCATTGTCTTTCAGATGTATAGATTGATGCTTTCTAGAGATGAGCAAGGGCATAGACAAGGAAAAAATAAAGGAAAAAAAGAGGGCATTATCCAGGTAAATCAGTTGGTTTAAAGCCCATAATAAGAATAAAAATGTTTTTTCCATCTAAGTTCAGCATTTAAAATGGACATTACAGAATTAGTCTCCAGGGGAACCACACAATTTTTTACAAGTACATGTATATGCCAGTATGCATGAATATGATTAGTTACTGTAATTAATTAATTAGTTACTTAGAATTTTACTGTATATTTATAAATAAATAGAAACAAGTGCATCTGGCTGAGTAGCAATACTGGAAGGATACTTTTTAGTATTCTTTAGTAATTACAAATACTATTTCTATTTACTGACATTTATATATATATATATATATAAGGCATTGTGTTCTATGCCTCAATGTGACACACAATGTAATTCTATTATAATTTCTCTTAAGTGTCATAAACTGTGTATATTAATGCAACTGGAATTACATATTCTTTCTTTTTATGGGTTTATCTGAAATGCTTTGCTATTTCCTGAAGATTTCATGCTGAAAAATCTCAATTTCAGTTCTTTAGGACACAGCTAAATTGTCCTACAGAACTGAAATTGAGAAACACCCAGTTTCTATTCACCTGCCCTGGTGAATTAGGTGCTTTTCCTGGGAGCTCAACCCAGGGGAATAATCATTTCCCTTCAGAAGATAATGTAGTACATAGTACTAGGTAGTACCAGCTACAGATTAATTTTTTCTCCAACTGTGTACACCTGAATTACTTCATGATGAAGTAACCATAACTTATGAAGCACTAATGCTAGAAACAAGATTAATAACTCTTGTAAAATAATCTTCCTCAGGGTTTGAGCACTGAAGTAAAAGTCTATTTTCATTGTTAATATAGTTTTCAAAAACTTTCTGTCTAATATTGAGTTCTCTGTACTCTTTATTGTGGTAGAGAATTGGGGGAGAGAAAATGGAACATAGGAACTGCCATTTAGTGTCAGATCTCAACTTCATTTGTTCTCTATCTGATCTTTGACTGATTTCAGAGAAATGCCAGAGGAATTCAGTAGAAAAATATTTTTCTCTTCAACTCTTCATCTACCACCACAAATAGGTCTCACTTGAACTGGTTGGAGGCAGTGATTTCCCTGAAGCATAAGTTCAATGTCCTTCATGAAGGTTAATTTAAAACATTTTTGCATTAAATATGAACATTTCTGTATCCACTAAATTTCAAAACATTTCTAAGATTTCCTTCACAAGTCTACCATTAAAAATTTTTCATCTGTTCATCTCTAATAATGTTGTGTAGGTCATGAATATTGCTTTATATATATTCTTGTTTTGATTTCTTCCAGAACTTATTTTATCCAAAGTGAGTATAAGTCATTCTGGATAGGTGTCCCTGAAACACTGTTGACTGCATGATTGCAGGTCCTCTGTCTTCTTCTCTGTAAGCATTGCAGAATATGTTCTTCAGATACTAGGTACTTTGGTTCCTACTAAATATTCCTATTATTTTTTCTGATTTTCTCATCAACAATCTACTTGTGATGGCCTTAAATAAGAAATTTATTTGCTGTTTTCTCTCAAATAATAAATGAGAGAACAGAAAGACTTCAGGAAACAAACTCGGCCATGTTTGCTTTCCAAGTAAGTGTAGAGGACCAACAGTAAGTAATTGTAAAGCTATGAAAGTAAGGAGCATAAAACATAATTCTTTACTGCCAGTGGTCAGTTGGAATGAAAATATTTATTTTTTATTCTAAATATTAAACTGATTTGGAAAGGATAACAAAAGCTAAAAGTAATAACATGTGCAGAGGGCCAAAAGAGAGTAAAGAGACTGTGGTCATCAGAAATTCTTTGACTATGTTTGATTATTTTCTTCATCAGCAAACAGTTGTCTCCTATTTTCATTTCTTCCATCTATTTAGTAATGTTTGATCTAAGGTTTAGAAAAGGTTAAAGGTGCAACTGTAAAGTGCAAGCCAATTTTGTATCCCACTCTTACTTGCACGCTGGTAAAAACATTTGTTCTGTATTATGTTTTGTAAATCTCTCAAAAGTTTTAAATATCTGCAGCTAGCTAGATTAAGAAATTAAGATGGCACTCTAGGCACTACATTGGCAATGCTAGCAGTGAAGTTAGCTTAGAATAATAAACTTTTAAAAAAACTGTATGCTATAAACCTTGTGTAATGCCTTAGTTGTATCATTGTAATACATTCTCTGGGGAGGTTGCAGGCACTGGGGAAAAAATGAGAAGCATCTGTTTTTCATTCTAAGTCTTGCCACATTTGGCAAACAAAACCAGTTTGAACTGAGAAATTAAATTTATAGCTTACTAGTGGGTAATCCCAACAATCTACAGGCTTGTTTCCTGAAATTCTCTTCAATGGGAAGGTTACCAGACATGGTACATTAGGCACTATTGAGAATTTTTCTGGTACAATATGGTTGAATGACAAAATAGAAATTAGATAGTGGAGAAAATCAGACAGTGGAAGAAATTTTATGAATGCCAGTATTGGTAACAAATATTATTTTCACTTTTTTTTGAAGAAATGCAAACTTTCCTTTTTTTATTTAAAATCCTAATTAAATGGATAAACCATCTCATACTGTGCATGTGCTGAAAGACATGCCAGGGGTGCAGACCACATTGGATCAACAGAGAGCTGTAGCTGGAACTCAGGAAAAGAAAAAGAGGAGTTTGTGACCTTTTGTGACCTTTAGAAGTAGGGGCAGGCAACTCAGGAAGACTTACGTGGATGTCTACCTGGTCTAGTTGAAAGTGTCCCTGTCCATAGCAGGGTGGCTGGAACTAAATGATCTTCAAGGTCCCCTTCCAACCCAAACCATTCTATGATTTTCTATGTCGTGAGGTTATGCAGGTAGAAAATTGGAAGCAACAAAGCTCAAGTAAAACTTAATCTTCCTAGTGGCATAAAAAAAATATCTCTATAAATACATTAGCAACAAAAGGAGGGATGAGGAGAATCTTCGTACATTATGGATGCGAGGGGGGAAACAGTGGAAACCAAGGCACACAAAGCTGAGGTACTTGATGCCTTCTTTGCCTCAGTCTTTAACAGTTACTGCAATTGTTATGGGAATCAATTGCCTGGAGCAAAAGGACCTGGAGGTGCTGGTTGACAGCCGGCTGGGCTGAACATGAGCCAGCAGTGTGCCCAGGTGGCCTGAAGGCCAATGGCATCCTGACTTGTATCAGAAGCAGCATGGCCAGCAGGATTAGGGAGGGAGCCATTGCCTCTGGGTGAGGTTACACCTTGAATTCTGTGTTCAGTTTTAGGTCCTTGATGATAAAAAAGACTATGAAGTGCTGGAGCATGTCCAAAGAAGCTGGAAAAAAAAGTCAAGACAGTAAGTCCAATGAGGAGCGGCTGAGGAGTGGCTGAGGAGCTCATAATTGTTAAATGCCCCTGATTAACTTTCTGTCCTTTATATGTTTGGAAATGGGTGCCAAGAATTCTTGCCCATGACCTTTCCAGGGACAGAGATAAAGATAATTGGCCTATAGTGTGCAGTCTTCCATTCCACTTTTTCTACTTGAAGGTAAACATAGTATTAATCTTCTTCCAGCTAATAAATCACCCAAGGCCACTGACACCTTTAATTTCTATGTTGTTATAAGTACTAAAACAGATATTATATTTTCCTCACAAATTATCTTTGTTTTTCTTAACTTGCTGTGGGTGGCTGATGACTGATATAAGCACAATAGAGAAGTACCTATTTTCATTGCTGATTCCTTTATTTACACTGAAGCAGTTAGGAAACTTCAGGTACGCACTTTTTAAAAATTGACAATCTTTATAAAATGTGGTAGCAATAACCCTTACACACCAGCATATAAATTGTTCTCTTATAGCAGCTGCACAATTTGTCTACCTTTGCCCTATTGGTTAGTGAACAGCAAAAGTAGGCAATCCAGATTATCATGGTAGCGTTCCTCTTAATGGAATTTCATTAGTATTTCATCAGTTACTATTTTCTTTCATGGATAATACTGCCTATAAGAACCCATAAAAGAATCCATTGTGTTATTCTGAAGTCTGGCAGCCACTGCTTATTTTGCTAGGTTTTGAATGGTTCTGTTTTCATTTGTGATTTTGTTTTTGCTGTTTGTTTTTGTTGATTTTGTTTGTTTGATTTTTCTCTGACACTTATTTCATGAAATGTTAAATAAATATGTTTGGAAAGAGGCTGCTCCAAGGTATATCTTCCAGAAGCATTTGTTTAGTCTTAGTGTCTCCTTCTTTTCCATCTTCTGAGTTTTCTCTAGGTTGCCTCCAACAGGTAGTGTGCTTAACATTGCAGAGGTTGTAAAACCTAGAAATGGTTAATTTCCCACACTATAAGACCCAGCTGGATCATCTCTAAATATTTGAATAGATGCTTTACTTGGATAGACTGGTAAAATCAGTAACATGAGCTTTGTCATGCAGTTCAGTCACAAGCATAGATATACTGACAGTGAATTGCCATCAGTAGAAGAGATCAAATAATAGCATCATGCCACCTTAGTTGATTACCAATGTTGTAATTGTTATACAATCAAATTGGGACAAATGGAATAGTCTGTGTAACATTTTAGTGGCCTCCAATTTGCATTGTCTTCCCTGAATTTATTCTTTAGAACTGTGTGAATAGCTACATATGTAGCTAAATTACCATTTGCTGCTGCTAACTCTCTTTTTCCTCTTTGGTTGATGTAGAGTACAGAAACAAAAGACCTGAAAGTAAAAATCAATGCTTCCTAATTTTGAGAGCTTTTTGGGTACTAATTTGAGTATGTCACTGACTGATACAGAACAATAGACACCTTTGGGGATAGGATCTAAATAGCTTCCCAGATTGAGTTCTCAGTAATGAAGCTCCTGTTGAAGATGAAAATACACTGTTAAATCTGTTGTTGAGTATTATGCAGACAGTTCATTTTGTTTTGCTTCATATCTATGGATACCTTTTGAAAAGCAATAATAGAATTTGCAGTGATTATACTATTTTTCCCTTTGTTTTGAGGGAAATGCCGAGTGTTTCTACCTGAAAAAAAAATCAGTTAATGACATAGGCAGACTTTGCAATTGCCTCATTGTAGCAAGTGTGCAAACTTAGAATCTGAAGTAAAAGGAAGACAAGCCCAGACCACTAACAAGTGCATGAAGGGATGCTACCAGTATGAGTCTTTTCAGAGAGCTGAAGCAGCAGGTGTGGCACATATTGCTGAGATTATTCAGAAATTGAGAGCAAAGATGAATGCATGACCTGCTTTCAAATGAGAATGAATGCAGCTCCTGGTAGCTCAGCATGATGTTTTCTTTAGATTCAGAGCCAGCTGCTTCAAAACAATAAAGAAAATCCTCTCCAAGCTATATCATCCTTCAAATAAGAGACCAACAATAGCTGGCAGGGAGTGGAGGAATTCTGCACTGGCTTTTGCTATATTACTTCAGACATCGCCTTTTCTCATGATTCCTACAGTAAAATCCCATTATGAAAACTGACATCAGCAAGACTACATATATATTTATACACATATACATGCATATTTTTGTACACTACTTTGTTACAAAAATACTGTTTATCTCAAGAAATAAATTAATAATTCACATTTCCAGTACTAAATACTGTATAAGCAGAGTTTAAGATATATGCTTAAATTATTATATTAAACCTTATCACTGGAAATAAAAAAAGTAATGTGCCTTTAAATGGAAAAAAATAAATTTTGTTTTTGAAGCAGATGATGACTAATGACTTCTGTACATTGCTATAAATGTGTGGGCAGAGGACTTGATACACAAGAAATCTTCATGCTGTTCAGAAAATATATATAGTCTTCCATTCAGAGCTACTGAATTTTATTTTTGAAAATGTAGGCATTGAAAATGTTGCATTAAAATATAATAGCATAAACTGAAGGTAGTGCAGATGTTAATGGTTTTTCAATGTTACTATTTACTGTCACTATTTATTTTATGTATAATAACTTTGAAATAGTGTGACATGGTGATTCTTCCCCTCTATTCCGCTCTTGTGAGACCCCAGATGGAATGCTGCATCCAGCTCTGGGGTCCCCAGCACAGGAGGGACATCAACCTGTTGTACTGAGTCCAGAGGAGCCACCAAGTAGATCAGAGGGATGAAGAACCCCTACTATCAGGAAAGGCTTAGAGAGCTGTGATTGTTCAGCCTGGAAAAGAGAAGGTTTTGGGGTGACCTAATTGTGGCCTTCCAATACCTAAAGGGAGCCTACAAGAAAGCTGGAGAGGGGCTTTTTAAGAAATTATGTAGTGACAGAACAAGGGGAAATGGATTTAAACTGAATAGAGGGTAAATTTAAATTAGATATTAGGGAAAAAATCTTTACTGTGAGAGTCATGAGACACTGAAATAGGTTGCCTGGAGACATTATGGGTGCCTCATTCTCAGAAATGTTTAAGGCCAGGTTGGATGGAGCTCTGAGCAATCTGTCTAATGAAAGGTGACCCTGTCCATGGCAGGGGATTGCAAATCTTTGAGGTCCCTTCCAACTCAGGCCATTCTCTGATTCTATGATTCTACGATATATGTGGCATGAAAGAGTGCGTTAAGTATTTGACACCATTACCATTATCATTTAACATTACCACAATGTACATGATGCACATTCAAGATTTCATTTTTAAAATAATATTAAAGTTTGTAAATTTCTGCTATAATTTTCATTCAGCTTTGTTTCCATTTTGAATTGATGTTTCCTCCAAGCAAAGTAGGTCCTTGTGTTTCTTTCAGAAGTTCCTGTTAGTTTGACTATCCTTCACACAATATACTGAATAGTCAAAGGAAAAAAGCACCAATCGAGAGGACAAAGCCTCTTCAATAGACTTCTTGAGGGCTTGCAAACACTGATCAATCATATTATTGTAAAAGGTATCAAAGACTGAATTTCAGCCAAGATAAGCATTATTGAATATTGGATACTTCTCTGAAAGCATTTCGTATCTCCATGATTAGATCTATTCTGCACTCAACAGTTTTCTCATGCATTTCCCTATCATTTACTATTTATACATCTTATTAACTTAGATTCTTTACACACTGAATTTTCTAGAGGCAGATCTTTGAAGTTATTAAGCATAGGCCACACTCTGAACTTTGCGCTTGTTCAGAAACAACACGGACTGAAAGCGAAAGCACAGCAATTAATAAAACTGTGGGAAGTACTATATAGCACTACAATACAAAATGTAGCAGCATCAGTCTATTGAGACTTATGTGATACACACAGACTTGCAAAACAAAAGCTTGCAATGAATCCAAACTTGTAAAAATAGTAAGAAAATGCTACAGGAAATACATCTCACAGCCATGGTCTGAGTTTGGAAGCTAGCACAAATAAGAAAAAATATATTGGGATGGTGCTAGTATGCCCACATAAATTTTTACCGTTCAGATCCATTTTTTTTCTGCTCACACAAGGAAGCATCCTCAGTCCTGTAGTGAACAAATCCTTTTTTAGGTCTGGCCTGTATCCTTTCACCCCTCTGACTCAGGAATAGTAGTTGATATATTGTCAAAGCTTCCACCCCTTCCTGCCTATCTCCTCCTAGCTTATTACCATGGGGGTTAGAATGGAAGTCAGGGTGTGAATCACAGGATGGGTCAGGTTGGAAGGGGTCACACCAGATCATCTGGTACAACCTTACTGCTCAAGCAGTGTCATCCTAGAGCACATGGTGCAGCATTGTACCCAGATGGTTCTTAAATATCTCCAGTGAGAGACTTCACAACCTCTCTGGGCAATTTATTCCAGTG
>VZRH01000179.1:114581-127286 GCA_013397555.1 Urocynchramus pylzowi | reverse complement strand
TGTTGCCACCTGCTGCCGGAGCGGGGAGCGGGAACCGGGCGCGTTCGGCCGGGCAGGCGGCGAAACCCCCGCGGTGGGCGAGGGGCCGCCACCGCCCCGGCCGGGGAGGAGCGCGAAGCGGGCATGAGAGAGAGGGAGGCGAGGCACAACAGCGGCTCAGGTAAGCAGGGCTCAACGGGGAAAGGCCAGGCTGTGTGAATGATGTGTGAGTCATCTGACATCTGCGAAGGGAAGGTTTGTATTTGCTGGGGATGCTGTGGCTGTTCCGAGTGGAACAGAAGGACGGTAATCAGCGTGACGCTAACAATGTAAGGCGGTACATGGTGGCATAAAGGGTTACGGCAGAAGAGAGGCAGCGAATACCGAAGGGAGCATTAGCTGGGTAAGATAAAGCAATTGGGTGTAAAAGATGTACCACGTTCTCTGTAGAGGAAGTTCTCCCCTAAACAGAAAAAACACAGTCAGTGCCCTCTTACAGATAACTCAACAAGCAACTTAATATTGACTCCTAAATGGTATTTTACCATTTATGTGTAAGCCAGTATGCCACATAGAAAACCTTACTAGCGTAAGATTTGATCTGTTAACCACATTGCTTGAGCCATCATTCAAATTCATAAATTTTATGGCATCAGAGTTATTACTCAAAGCAGCTAGGCAGATTTACCAAAAGAGGCGAAGTAACGCTTGATTGACTTCTGAATGAAGTACAAAGCAATTGGAGATGCCAAACCAGCCTTTAACAAAATTTCTCCATATGATAAGGCAATAAGATTTTTAGGAGTAACACCATAAATTTAGATTTTACAACCAGAAATTAGCTTAAAATGAGAGGACAGTTGAAAGCCTAAAGAAAGGTTAAAGGTCAGAAGAAAGCTTAAAGACACTTCATTAGAGCCAAGAGAAAAAAAAGGGAACTGATAAATTTAAATGCACTCTTTTCCCTCCCATGTCTTTTCACATCCTCAATATTCTTACTCTTCAAAATCACATGTATGATTAAGTATAAGAGCATGGGGGACACCTGTAAATAAAAGATACTCTTCAAAAGTGGAAATCAGCCAAAGAAAACAAAAAGCAAGGTCTTGGAGGTTCAATGTAAATTGGACAAGAACAAAAAGGTCTAAACCCTACTTGCCAAATGTATAAAGCTAGTAATAAAACTGCTTTCAAACACATCACATGTATGAAGCCTGACAGGAAACAGCTGGGCATGCAGATAATCTGGCTGTAAAAAGAGCACAAAAGAAAGAGAATCAGAAAAGGTTAAACAAACTATTTGTGTAAGGATTCACAACCACAGAAAAGGTCAAAGAGGTTCTCAGACAAGTTCTGTACTTCTCAAGTGATATGTTTTGGGCACCGTCTCAAATTGAACAAGCTTCAGAACATACAAATGAAAATTTTAAGAGGATTCCTCAAATGAACTGGAAACTACAAACCAGTCAGTTTGACTTTTATGCCTGGAAAATGCCTATGTGGTATACAGAAGAACAGGTTTTTTTAAACAACATACAGCTCTAACATTACCAATGTAATGAGAAAGCAAGGTAACACAATTTGTAGTAGGCACTCACAACAAACAAATTAAGTAGTACTGCTTTAATGGAGTGTCCACAAAGGCTCAGGTAAGAAGGATCATGTTAATTTTGAATTTGCAAAAGGCTCCTCACTATCCTTACCTAAGGTTTCAGAACAAATTATGCTGTTGTGGTATAAGAGGAAACATCTAATTGGATTAGAAGCATCCACACCAACAGACCAAAAAAAAAAAACAATTAAAAAGCCAAAACCTGCTCAAAAAAAAAAAAAAAATCCATTACCAAAAAGAAAGATTAGATTTCAAAGTAGAAATTTGCAACAAAGAAACCTTACTAGGACCTGTACAGGTTATTGTGCTGTTTAATGAACATGAGGCATCATTGTTCTCAGATAGTAACACCACTTAAAAGCTGACCACAAACACATATAAAAGGATCTCTCAAATATTCAGTGTCAATACATGCAAAGTAGATGGGAAAAAAGAACCCAGACTGTAAAAGTCATGTGATGCATACAGAATTAGCAACTGCTGCCCCAAGGAGACTCTCACATCTTTTTCATAGATCCCTGAAAACATAAGCTCAAAACTTAGCAGCAGTGAAGGGCAAACAAAATATCAGCAACAATACAGAAAAAACAGAGCCTGAAAGAAGACGATGTGACCTCTTGCCACAGGCATATGGTGCACAAAGATCTTGAAAGCAGCATGTAGAGCCAGTCAGTCACCTCCTTGGCAAAGAGAAGAAAGAATCATGAACTATAGAGTGGTGACAAGGAAAAATCAAAGAAAAAAGAACAGATAACATGTATGAAAGCTGTTCCAGGTAATCTTTTCAGCTGGAAGCAAACTACTGCAATAAGATAAGAGACCTACAAAAATTACATAATGAGCGGTCAGTGCCCCTCACCTTAGCTTTTTATTTTATGATTATCTACAGAGGAGATCAGGTACAAAGCTAGATATATTTGACCAAGTGGAGATCTAACATAGTTTTAACTGATTTTTTAAAAAAGACAGATAAAAATACAATTATAGAAAAAAGTTTTACCCACTTTTCTTGCAATGATACTAAATCCCCATTTTAACTGCATTGTGTTTAAATTGTTAGTATCTATATGCATGTTAATGGCATCAATTTTTGAATGAAAATTTTTTGTATGCATAAATGTATCCAAATCTAACAAACGCATGAAAAATCACAAACAAACTGTTGTGGCAAACCTCCTTTTCTTTTAAACCTTTTCATGTAACTGAATTATTGGAAGTTCTTAATTTATAGGAATTTCTTAATTTTAATAATGCTAGAACCCCTATGTAGTTCAGCCATGTATATGAGTATGACCAGTGGAAAGTACTTCTGCTATAAAAGAGATGCAAGGTGCTCTTCTCCCTCCTGCTACCCAATTTTTACATGGTACTAATCCTAACAGCACACATTTTGTTGCTTTCATGCTAAGAATTTTGTAACCATCCCTCTTCTGAGTGAGTACACAGTTTACAGACAAGAAATAACAGTACAGGGGGTTTTTTTGTTTCTTTTGGGAGAAAAGAATGTTCCTGAAACTTCTCTCTAACTTTCGAAGTTAGATCAGACTTGCAAGAAAAAAAAAAATGGTTTCAACTGAAAGAACAGACAATGCAGTTACATTTTCTTACAAAAGTTCTCTATTAAATTACATTCATATGTTCATAACAACAACAAAAATCTTTAATTATCCAAACTGTCCAATGTGGCAGTAATTAGTCTCTGCTGATTCAAATATTGTGAAGAAAACTCAATATTATTTTCCTCATTTAAAACCCTAAAATTATGTTCTTTAAAATGCATTTTGTATTATAAAAAAATTTGTATAATCCTATAAATTTGTTTTTAAGTAAATGTCATATGACATGAAAGATTCAATTCCTTTCTTGATGATACTAATATTTTGGTCCTTCATTATCTTGATTTACTGTACATATATAAAAAGGAATTTATATTTGAAGCTGTGTTTTTCCTGTAACAACTGTTGCTATTGCTTTATTGACCTCTGGTCATGATAAACTAAGTTTCAGAAAATCTTAGAAGATAGAAAGAGGACTAGAGGCATGCTTTAAATACTCAGGGCTGGTTTTGAGGACCTTCACCCACTGCTGATGGGTTCATGTCTCATCCATTGGAAACTGCACTGGAAACTCTGCCTGTCCCCAAGGACTTTAGTTGTCCTTCCTCCCCACCTGCCTCTGATGGGAGTGGGCAGACAAGGGCTCCAAAATCACTGCTCAGTACAGAACACCATGGGCATTATAACAGCATCAAAGCAATAGAAACCTCTGCAGCAATACATATGTGTGACACTCTAATTTAACTCTAGCCTGTATTCTATAAAAGTAATTTTGTGAATTGTTTTCCATCCCAATAATTTCCCAATAGGAGCTTGTAAAGTAACTATAAGTGAATAAAACATGTAAGCATATAATCTAACAGCAGGCATAATGTAATGAATATGGTTGCATAAACTCAAGAAGAAACAGAGAAATAAGACTCAGAATTATGGTGTGAAGTTTTGAGGAAGTGCTAGTACACTAGACAAAAAACTGCTGAATCAAACCAATCTTTACTTGGGCATGTCTCTGAAGAATCTAAATAGGTGTTGGAAAGGCTATCAGAGGGGAAGTTTAAACCATAATCTTTTAAGGTGTTGGGTGTTTGCACACACAATATTTGATTAGGAAAAAAGAGAAACATTTCAAGAACTTCAATTCTCCGCCAATAAACCTGAAGTGACCGGTAAAGTTTCAGACTTTGTAGTTAACCTGCACTGGTTGCAATAACTTTATTTATCATTAATTTAATAAAGAAACACAGACTTGCCACCTAACAGAAAAAAGGTCTGCATATCTTCCTACAGCCAACATTTTCCCCCATAACTTAAATGGACAGAAATAACAAATTTGGGCAGCAGGTTTACTTATACTTACTAGTATAACAGTGGCCAGATAACTTGATCCAATAATGTATTGTTTTGTCCTCATAACTTGTTTAATCAGTAAGTTGTCTTTTATGAAGGTACTGAAATAGTTGTAAAGAATGAGTACTGTAAGTTTCAAATGACTGTGCTTGTGCACACACATTGTTGTTAGGATAAATAATGCTCAGATCGCCTCTGGACTCTATAAAATAAACTAATCCTGATTCTTATTTTCCAGATTTTCAGTCATTCTTCCTGATTGCTTTCCATTTAGAGCATCTCTTGGACCTAGACTACAAGATAGTCAATACATTAATAATTCTTGCTCAGAACATTAAAATAATGCCGTGTAAGAGACATTTTATCATCCTTCTCTAGTGAAATAATTTAGTTAAACCTCTGACAAAGTCTCTCCTTGCTCATCATTTCTACATGTCAGCATGAGTGGTCAAGTAAGAAAACAAACCCAAGATTTTCTCTTGTTCTTTTGTCACTAATAGTCAAATACTAAGAATAAACATTTCTTTTTCTTGCTAACATTTAAAGTATGTTCACTTCCTGCACATCTGTCTTGAATTCAGGGCAGAAGATATGTTTGTTGTTCAAAGTTGTACTGCTGTTAGCAGAACAAACTCTGCTGCAGATATAACTTCCAAAAAATAAGCTCAAGTCCGGATTACAGGGTTGGTTTTTACCAGCTGTTAGGTGAATCTTCCTGCCCTTTCTGTAATTATTTTTCCTAGTTCATTCTTTTTTGAGGCCTGTAATAGACAGTGTCTTGGCCTTCCCTTTTTTGCCCCCCTGCAGATATCAGAGTGGGACAGGTAGTTCCATCACATTCTGCAGACTACCAGTGCCTCAGAGAGAGGTAAAAAATGACTTATTAAATGAGGAAAATGAGAAGTCATCCAAAATTCAGAGGCATAAATCTTCAAACTACTTCCAAAAGAGCTAGGGCAACCACAAGGTGCTATGCAAAATTTTACAGAAAAAATAGTTAAGAGTATTGTAGCAACACAGTCCCTGGAGTGACAAACCTTGTTGAGAGAAACTTAATTAATTGGAAGTGATAACAGACAACTTCAAAAGACAAAGAGCTGCATATGCCATTTTTAAGAATTTTTTACTTTTAACATTTACAAGGCATGCTTAGTACTAAGACAATTTTCACATGCCAAGGAATAATTTCCATACATGTAATAAATACTAGATTAAAATCTCACTGTGTAATAAATTTAATATTTAGGTGCACAAAATACCAAATTTGCCTTTTTTTCCTGGCTGACATCTCCAGTTTAATGATTTCCTTCAATTTTTATACACACAGAGAACTTTTTGCTATTCTTACTGCACTTATTACCAGTTGTAAAAACAGAGGAAGATACACTGTTTCTTTATAAATAAGGGGACTGGGGAAGGCACTGATAAACTTATTATCTGCACCATGGCTGCAATGTCAAACAGTAGCTATATTTAAAGTGCTGACAGACAGCTTGAACAAAGACACCTTATTTACAAGATACAGTCCCTAAATGCAGACACAGGCTTAACGTGTAATTATATTTTAATGTATAGGGTGTTCATGGCAGGTTACTCTATACAGTTACACCAGAATCCTGTGCCCTAATCTGAGAACACTTTGCATCTCTGAAATGTTAAGAAACGTCCCCNCCCCCCAAAACTGTTAGCGTTAAACCCCAAATCTTTTCTCTAGGAAGAAAATCTGAACTATAAAGGAAAAAGAGGTAAGAAGTGCTTGTTTGGCATTTCTCAAGTTTTAGCCATATCATGCAGCCAAATACAGCAATATTTCCAGTGGGAACAGAATGCTGGATAAAGGATATTTGTGGTGTAGTGAAAATACAAAAGCAAGCAAAATGCCTGGATAAAGTGTTTTGCATAGTTGATAGATGATTGCAAAAAAAACCCCCAGGCATCAGTAAGACCTTGCGTGAAATCAGAGAAACCACGAGTACTCGTTTTTGTACTAATAAAAGAGGAAGGGCACTGCAACTAAAGAGACCACATATTACAGTTCTAGCCTTGCCTGCATAAAATAGATGGGAGTTCTGTCAGCAATTAGAATCTACTAAAAAAATCCCCACAACAACAAAAATTAACCTAGAAAACTTTGAAGCACTACTAGAAAGTCACACTAGAGTACAGAACAAATGTGTTCTGATTATTACAGAATATTAATCAGATTATTCTGTAAAAATATTTTAAATAATAATTTTAAATAATAATCAGATTATTCTGTAAAAATATTTTAAAAGCAGACAGGCTCTGGGCATTTGTCTTACTAAACCTATTTCCAAAGCTGGAAGCAGACAAATGCAATTCTGCAAACAGACACTTAACAACCATATAATAAAAGAAAACTATTAAGATGTATTACGATAGACTGAGATCTTCTCTTAAATGCCACATCTGATCAGATATGCAGACAATATTCTTGCAGACAATATTTCATCTGTATTTTATATCTTAAAAAGCAAATAAAAGTACACCAAAACCACCAACCAAAGAACAAAAATTTAACAAGACATGAAATACAACATTTGACCAGGTCTCAAGCTATTTTAAGGTCTTAATCTAAACACAATCTGATTTAAAACTTGAAATCCTAAATTTATTAGGTGGATTAGTATCCAGCATAATTGTTTTCCCTTCTCTTCATGTAGAACTTCAAAATTTTTCAAAAGCAGCACCAGAAAAATACAACACAGTAAGTAGCATGCAAAACAAGAAATGTAATATCACTCAGCACTAAAAGTTTTTCTCTCCTTCTGGGTGCCTTTCTGAGGCTAGTAAAAAAAAAAAATTACTTTTCTGTGATTTGCATGAACACCACTTCCTAAAAATATGCTTTATGTTTGATATAGGGAATATTTACAAGAAAGCTGTAAGTTACCTAGTACCACAAATTGTCAGTAGAGGGGTGGGGGAAAGTTTCATTTGACTGCATTCCTTATTTATGGAAAACAATTGCTTGTAGTGTACCAAGATATGCTAGGGCTAGAGGACAAAAAACACTGATCACATTTTTTACTGTATTCATTGTCATACAACTTTAATATCAAAGATGCAAATACATCAACTATTTTTGTCATTGCAGGCACTCAATCATTATTTGAATTTTTGTTAGTACATTCTTGTTAGTATGTTCAGATTGTAGCAGAAAATCCTAAATGCTATAACACTCAAAAATTTGTAAAGCCTTTATTTTTAATAAAGAATTAACTACATTGCATGCATAAAGGTAAAACTAAATACTTGGGGTTTTGAGTCTGTAATTTCTGCACGGGCTCTATGGTTAGATCACTCAAAGACCTCTGCATAGAGTGACTGATGCCAGAAATACTTCTGGGCAATATCTCTATTTTCCTTGCCCCCATCATGCAAATATTTCCTGCTCCTCACCACATTTTCTCCATGCCTATTTTATGTTCTTAAAAAAAAGAAAAAGGAAAAAAAAATACTTCTAGCACAAACCATTTTCACAAATTCCCCCACCAGAAAAAAGTTTTCTTGTGTTTGTTTAATCACTTCTGCACAGCAAGGGAATAAAAGAACTATTAAATTCCCTTTTGCAAAGACTTTTGGTTTTAGAAAACAGCTATTGAAAGAGGAATATACAAAATCTGCACACAGCTCTTAGATGATCATGTGTGCTTAATATCGTAATAGGATAAAGGTTAAGAATAATATTGTTTGACCCCTTCAACTACTGACATTCATGCCATGTTATTGTTAGTGTTGCATGTTAAGCAAGCAAATTTTCAATGAACTTGTGTTGGCTTTACCACAGACACAGATGTTAGGCGGACTCCTTTTTTCATAAGGTTCTCATTATTAACTGAAACCAAGTTGAATATTTGACTGAAGGAAAGGACCATATCATTGTTTTCAGATTTTGCTCTATGACTTAACTGAACTACATCTGCCAGCTTTGGAAATACCAAGTACTTCTTGGCGCCAGCACTGGCGCCTTGCTCTATGACTACCATCTTAAGTGCTTCAGCTTGAGGAAGTCTAGTAACCATCAAAACAGTTTAATAAAACCTTAAAACTGTGATTACGAGTTACTCACTAGCTGACAGAGTGCTCTCAAATTTGTTCTATTTATGAATAATTTCACAAAATAAGCAAATCATAGTAAACTGAATGCATGGCCGTAAATATGTAGCCTAGAAAGTTCACAAGATGTTTTTCTGATTTATGAAGTCTGTGTTATACTTGAAACCACATTTATTTAATAGATAGGCTGGCACTTCACAGGATAATTCAATCTGCTTTAAATCTATCCAAAGCCTTTGGGAAACATAAGGGATGCTCTGAATATAAATGCAATTCCACTTTTCACCTTTTTGCACTACTGTCTCTTAGCATAAATGTGAAAAGTATTACACTCCCCTGGAAGATCTCACTTTGTAAAAAATGCTGTTGAAGATGAAAGAATGCCACAGTTTGTGCTAACCCAAATAAAGGAACTATTTTATAAAACAAATAAATTAAACACTATAATTCACTTTTCTGGATATGTCCCAAGGTTATCTGAATTAAAATAAACAACACATCATTCTTTCTTCCTCAAAAAGACCAAAAATCAAAGTGTCTATATTATAGAGCTCTTATACAGCTGATGCTGAAAGGGGAATATAAATGCCAGAACAAGCTATTTTCAGAAAAAATAGTGTAAAAAAGGCCTCATATTAATTTATTTTATATATCAAAAGATTTAAATATTTAACATTTCCAGATAATTAATTATGTGATCTGAGAATAATCAATAGTTATTTCACTTACCATGCTGAATGTCCTTCATGTCTAAATGAAGGCTAGACATTAATATTCCAACAGCTTGAGATCTTTTGTTACTTAACAGCTTGACAACCTGCCAAAAGAAATACAATTATTATTATATTATGCAGGATAATATACAATATATTAGCAGGATATTATACAATATGCATTACTAATAACATATTCAAGAAATAGTTCTTTGTAGTCTATATACATATCTAAAAATGAACAAATTTATTATTCTTAAAGTTTGCTTCTGCTGTATAAACCCATTACAAGTGTATGTAACTTTATCACCTAGTTGACTTTAATCCTAAAAGGTTCCCCTAGTCCTCCTTCTTCATTAGAATGCACACTCTACTTCACACTGATGTTACTAAGTGTATGAAACACACTGTCAAATAAAAAAAATTCCAACTGTGTCTATCTTGGAGTTGCTTTGATTTCCAAAACCACACAATGATTTCCATCTTTGATGTAAGTTAAAACTGTGAGAATTTGTATTTTATTTGAATGTTTGACGTAGTAGGCGCCAATATGAATTTTATTTTAAAATCAAAATAACCACGTACACATTGGGGTTTTCTTTGATCACTTTAAGGATTATAAAAGGTCACAAAGCTTTTTTGTTTTCAACATAGGAAAAAACCCAACAAAATCAAGCCATCAAAATGTCTTGCTTTAGGGGGTTAAAATCAGTGATTAAAATAGACTTTCATGCATGTTGGTTTTGCAAGCATAAAAGCAGTATGTAATTCACAGACTATCTTACATAGGGCTCTAAGTTTAAATTCAACTTGATGTAAATTTTATATCATTGCTGGGAGAAACAAGTAATGCCAGGAAAGGACTCTTATCTGTAAAATGCCATGATTCTAGATGAAATAATTTTCAATGCCAGGATTCAACCTTTGCATAGAAGAAAGAGGTTAATGTTTACTCTACATAGGTTGCTGAGTTTTGCACTGTACTAACCACACTGATGAAAACCTTTGTGAGTCACTTGGAGGAAAAAAGAAAAGACAGATAATTAAAACTGCTAGTTCATGTAAGAAAGCATATACATATTTTTTCAAGTTACACCGCTACTGTTGTAGCGCTGAGAGGCTGTATTATCTACAGCCACACTGGCAAAATTATTTAAAAATTAATTAACAGAAAAGAGATTAGAAAAAGTAGAATTAGGTTAGCCAGAGTGAAGAATTTAATGATCCAATTCATATCTTAAAAGCTCAAAAGAGTACTCAGAAGATGTTTGCCCTGTGATTCATTGATTCATTGCCAACTTTGATTCACTTACATTTTCAGATACAGGTCTGTACACTGATGTTGGAACAGTAGAAGAGAAGAAAAAACCTGACCCTGAACTCTGCCATTGGAACTACTTAGGAAAGGAAACCTGAGAAACTCACTGTACTTACAGTATAGGTTTTCTGAGGATGTGGTTGGCTGGCCAATGGTTTAATTTTATTTTTTCTATTCTTAAATCTTCATAACCATTGATTATGAAGATATTTTATCCCCCTTTTCTCACAGATGCCAAACTAGCTGCAGTGAAGTGAAAATACAGTTGGAGGAGCCCTGAAGATAAGGGACTAATGTCTCAAACATAGAACAGCCAGATTGCTGTGCAGCCAACCAAGGATCCTTGGTAATAACATATTGTGAGAAGTAACAGGATGTGGCTGGACAAGGGGGCCTTACAGGGGAAGGGCAGCAGTTTTCTGGGACAGAAATCCTTTTTCTGGCTCCTGGAGATAAGCACAGCATGGTACAGTGCACATGCAGGAATGAGGTAGAGAAAAAGGTTTGCTGACCAAAAGCCAACCCAGTAGAGGGGGATCAAGACACCAGAGACCCCCTCAAAACCCTCCAACCCATTTCCAGAAATGTCTAGAGGAATGAACTGTGCATGATAACTGATCTGCATAGAAAGCAAGAAACTTATCTCCAGGGCAGGGAAAACTTATCTATAAATAAGTAGCCCCGTGAAGCTCAGGTATACATGCTCCAGGAGTCTGGACATCCCATTAGCTGGATTGACACTGGAGCAAGGACTGGTGATCTTTCTCCCTCCCTCTCACCAGTTTCTCTCACTCACTCTGCCTCTTTATTCAAAACCCACCACTGTGTGTTTATACTGGAAAATAAGGGAATAACGTATCAATTTCCATGACAAGTGTATAATTTGCTAATAAATATTTCTAAACTTTTAAAGACCTTCTGACTTTTGTCATTATTTTTTGACCATGAGCATCTGCACTCCTGTGTGTTCCCTTCCTTTTTGAGGTGGGATGCCTCAACAGAAAAAATATTGCTCATTAACCAAAAATTTTAACATTGGAAAACAAGTATGTCATAACTGATGTTCACAAGGTTAAAGACCTAAATTCAAGGCATACATAAACCTGTCAAAAATTAGCAAGAAATTCCTATGTAATTTTTTAATCCATTTAATATACCATGTTGAATTTTAGACTAGGATAGGATAGTCAAATTCAAACGTAAAACTAATGTAATTCAGAAAAATACAATGAGGATAACCTGCACTATAGCCTAATAGGTTATAATCACTCTAAATGTTTTTTTAAATGGAACAAAAATTTCATTCAAGCCTGGAACTGAGATAAAGCTGGATCAATATGAGATTTTCTTCATGTAAAGAGAAGCTGTTATTGATTTATTCCTTTGCAGCTACAAAAGGATTACAAAATAAAGTAGATGTTGGGTAGCAAGGTACAGATCAAATCTTTTTAACAATTAAGTTGCGATCTGTAATAGCAACCAAACAAGTATTTTCTATTCTATCAAAAAAAAAAAAAAAAAAGTGTGTACAAAATTTCGAAAAGAACAGAATTTCTTCAACTGATGTTGCTACCAAACCATACTTGCAGGAAAGGCAGAGCAACAAAAGAAACAATACAGTATGCTACATAAAAAAAAAAAAAGTTCAAAAACTTTACCCTGAAGTTATGTATTCCAAAAACATTGAAAAGTCTGAATTTGGTAAAGATGATGCTGGGGGAACTGTTGATTTCAGCTCCCATCATTATCGCTCAAGTCCAAAACATCTTGTATTAACAGCATAACTAACTTGCTGGTGCCAGCATATAGTGGGAGTCCTTTGTTGCCTTTATTTTTAACTAGAAAACTATCCCAAAGCTGACAAGTAAAGTGAATTAAAAATCAAATGCAAGCTCATTGCAGAAGTGCTGTCAGAAAACGACAATAGTCACACAAAGGGACAAGAGCTCATAAGAAGTAAGCTTGTACATTTTCTGTCCATCAGATTCTGCAAAAGTGGAGTAGAAATGGAACTGATGTAGGATAGTATGTTATCGAGGAGTAAAACAAGACAAAAGAAGAAAATCAAGACTAAAATAGCTTTGTGAAGTGGTCTTCCAC
>VZRH01000179.1:60395-114493 GCA_013397555.1 Urocynchramus pylzowi | reverse complement strand
ATTACAACTGCATTCATGTGTGAACCTACCTAGAACCAACTTGACCTTTCCAAAAGAAGGAGAACTACACTGTTCCCTCTTGGAGGCCCAAAGAACACGGATGAGTTAGAGTCTGATCTTGAGAATCTCCCACATCTAATTCTTCACCCATGTACTATTATATTTTCTTCTTTCTTTCTGAAATCACAGTTTCTATCTTCCATCAGAATTCTAAAGCTCAGAGACCTACTAAGATCAGGCTGACAAATACAACAAGGGGATCAACACTAGAGAAAAAAGAAGCAAATAAATTAACTATGTTATTGTCATGCAGGCTAGAACATGATTCCTGTCCAGGGAGCAGGACCAGACTTAGTGAGCTAGTAGATCCTTTCAAGTCCTGGCTTAAAAGTTAGCAGGAAAAAGAAGCTTCTTTTTCTGAAAGTGAGCTGATAGACAGGAGAATAATTAGTTGCTGAGTGCCATGTCTTGACAGTGATTAGAAGCAAAACAAAACAAAAAAAAACCCCAAAAAAAACCACCAAACAAAAAACCACTCACTGTCCACATGCAGAGTAAGTTATCTTTGCTGCCAAAATTCTGAAACATGATAATATCAAAAGGGTGACAAAGAGCATGACTGTCAGGTGAATGGGTGCAGAACAGCAACAGATAAAGCAGTTTCACATAGCAGCAACCAACCTTTCCTGTGTTTTTTTTGGTTTTTTTTTTTAAATGTAGGGTTTATGTCAACTTTTTTACTAATCTCTGTTATGCTGTTCGTTCCCATCTCAGTCAATTGCATGAATACTCGAGTTTCCTCCAATAGAATGGATGTAACAATACAACACTAATTCAGAAAATATGAATATTAGCATAAATGCCTAAAGCAATTCCCACATTTAAAAGTAAAACAATAAAATAAATCAGCTGCATAGTCTGGGCCTACAGGCTACAGACAAGTGACGCCATTTAAAGGCAGAACAACAAAAGTTCGATAAATCCAATCTCTGCAAGATCTAAAGCCTCAGACACAATACACAGCTCCTTTTTAGTCTGGTTTCTGGAACTCTGCTTTAAACAAATTTTTAAAAAAATAAAGTAAAAGGAAGCTAGAGATATTATCTGCAGTCTGAAGTCTAGGACAAACTTTCTAATTCTTGAGTGGTCCTCATTGTTGAGCATTAACAAACTACATGCCAAATTTGTTCCTGATTGTTTAATGCAAGCAAAAACAGTCAAAGAGATACTTAGTGAAAGGTAATGCAAGACACATGTTTGATGAGAGCCCCAAAGCAAAAAATATGAAGATTCCTTTTCCCCAGAATAATATTTAGTTAATGCATGGAATTTTTCAATGATTCTTGCTTTCTATTTCTGATTTTGAGCTTTTAGAAAAATTATCCCAAAGTTCTCACTGGTTAAGAAAAACTGCTGTACATTACACAAAGTCACATGCAGGAAAGAGTCACACTTTACAAAGACCTATCACTCTACATGTGGCAGGGAAGATGCAGAAACAATGAAGTTCCAAATCAAATGTTAAGAGACAGGATCAGGGCAGTAATACACCAGATTCAAGCGTATTCCAAGTGTAAAATGGGCAATCACAGAAGTGGACCAATCATATCTTTCCCCTGTATATCCTTCTTATAGGTATAACAGAATAATATACTCTTACAGGAAGGGCCTTTTATGTGTGTTGTGGGTTTTAGTTAACATTTTGTTTGCCTTATTTTAAAGGTAAATTCAGAAGTAACTTCTGGCTAGTAATGGCAACTGTGAGAGTGGAAACAGGGACTACTTCAAGTAGGGCGGTCACTTTGGTGCAACAGAACACCAAAAAAATTTCCTTAATATCTACAAAATATCCCTAAGCTCCCAAAACCAGCACCTGATCCCAGCTGTCTAACAATATATCCATGCTAATGGCACGTAATGATTTAACTGAACTCACAGAGCATCAATAACAAAGCCTAATTTTCAGCACCTCTGTCTCCCATCCTAACCAAAACAGAAAATCCCCTGTGGAAATGAGGGAGTTTCTTTACCCACTGAAGAATTTAATAATCTATATATTTCTCTTTCCCATAAAACTTTAGATGTAAGTTGTTGACATGTTATGCAAATTGGTGAAGTCAAGCAGCCATGTATGAAACTTAATGCTCGAGGGTAGCAATGAAACATAATATTTACTTTTCGTACATTTTCTCTATTACCCTGTTGTGTTATTTCATAACTAAAGCTTTTACCAATATGGATGAGAAACAATTACTGTCCTTTTGTGCAGTTTTAGCACGAAAATAGCACTGTTTGAAATTAACATCATAAAACTAATACTGTAGGAGTAATCTTTTACTAAGAGATTGTTATCCCAGTTAACATTCATAATTTATGACATTAGGCGAGAAAAATATTTAGAGTGCTTAAATTCAGTTAGAAATTAGTTAAGTTAGGTAAGCATTGTCTTCCTCAATAGGGATGCTGAGCAATAGTATAATGTCCCTTACTAAAAAAACAAGAACCACATTCTAACTCTAAGGACTGGAGTGGCATTTTATTTCCAGAAGTATTCTCTTCCTTCTTTATGTCCAACTTAAAATTCAAATATCCTGAAATCATAATCTAAACTTTTTCATTGGTACATCTTTTATGCACCTAAGGCTTTTGAAACCAAATGAAATTTTAGCAACCTACTATTTATATTCTGGGATGGAAACAGTGTTTAAAATATTAATGTCAATAGATGCATAGTGGACTTTCCACATGAGAAAATCTTTAACATTTTTTTCATTTACATGATAGATTATAAGCACATGGTCTGTGATTGAAAAGTTCATTGCAGTTACTTCAATAATATTTTCCAAAAGTACAGCTAGACTGTTACCAGTAATGTTTCTAAAATGACCGCTCAAAAGTTAGGGAAGAAAGTAACCTATGCAAGTCAGCTCAGTCCATTCCATATCCTTATTATGCTGACTGATATCAAGGTTTTCTGATTATGTGCCATTTTTCCACTAAACTCATTCAATATAAGCTGGCCAACGTTTGCCATGCAAGTATATTCTCAATATTGAGAATCAATATGAGAATTATCATGAGACCATTTTCATGAGCCTTAATCATAAGACCATTTTCTTACTGCTTTACTGATTACTTGTGTTTTAAATGCCACAACAACTTCCATAAAGCAATTTCTGAGACAGGTAACAGCTTACTTTAATAAGTAATCATTATGGTCTGTGCTCATTTCATGCAGATGACACGAGCTATGGAAAGGGTTCTATGAAAAAGACCCAGTCACATAATCAAAACTTGTACAGCTGAACAAGTACAGCTGAACAAGACACAAGAGTGAGTTTTACCCTCTGCTTGGATGAAACACTACAGGTTTGATGAGGTTGACAATTTGGTTTAAAGGATCACCCAGATCAAAAACACCCCAGTCTCACAAAAAGTTTGAGTGAAATTGATTTAGACAGAATAAGAGGTGACACAGAATCACAGCTAATATGCTCTGTATTTTCAGCTGTCAGATCCCCTCAGTTATTCACTCCTTCCCCAGTTACTTTTCTGAATCTTCCTTTGCCTCCCTCCTCTTGTCTCCCATTTTCCAAACAACCAGTAAAATGTAAAAAAAAAAAAATATTCAGGATTAAAGCTGAAGTCCCTCCTAAGCAACAGAAGCAGACCTATAACAGACCCATAGAGCATCAAAATTCAGGACACCCTTTAAACAACTAAAAATATACATATAATAAAATTTCCCCATAATTCAAGTCTATGAAACTATGTGGACGTGAGCAAAAACAGATCTTGTTTCCTTTCTTAACATTGGCAAAATGAAGGAGACAGAAACTGGGGGAAAAATCCCAACCCAACAAAACTTGCAGTCTAAAGAGCTAAATTTTGGTAATGTTGTAACAGCGACTTCTAATGAAAGTCAGATGACTTTAATAGGTAGTAGTGGCAGCCCCACCTACAATACAGCCTATAAAGGACTTTCTTTGAAGATTTAGTAGGCATTCTCTTTGAGTGAGCCTGCACACACTTACAGCAGCTGAGAATTTGATATATATGCATTAACAGAGCAAAATAAATCACAGTTTGTGCCATAGCACCAAATGAGAGGTGGTAAGAAAAAAAATCAGCTGCATTCACAAATAAATAATAACACTTCATTCTTTCTCTTTCTTTAAAGTTCTGGAATGGATTTTAGTGAAGCCTTCATTCAATGTTAAGTGTAATATTGATATTTTTAAAGCTTTATAGATTTATATTGCATTACTTGCAGATGATCATGTTGAAGAACAAATTACAACCAATAGTTGGGTAGGGTGAAATTGACTCATTCATTAACAAAAAAAAAAAAAACCCCAATCAATCCAGAGCAATAAGCATAATTTTACAACTTAAAAAGTGCTCACTATTCAGAAATAATTATATCATTCATATCTATATACATACACAACAAACATATGCATACACTCTCTGGCTTAGACAATGAAAGCCCTGTGTGCAGAACAGCAGTGTACTTCAAAATCATTAATCTTTTGCCCACTAAAACATCCCAAAACTATCAAATCTTTCTATAGATTAGCTAGAATTCTCCCTTCTGTCATGTGCAAAAATACATTTTTATTTCAGCCTGCAATAAAAACAGTTTTATTAAAATCATGTGTTTATACAGAGTACCAAATACTTTATACATTTGAAAATTATCAGTACATTTTTTCATTACTACTATTTCCAGTGTAGCCAGTGCTTTACATCAAATCCATCTAAGCAATACATTCACTCAGCAGACTCTGCACATCAACACAAGGAGCAAAAAAAATTGCCAGACAAGATTTTTTTGGGAAAGCAGCAGAGGGAGAGTCCTGGTTCTGTTCTGTACCGTGCTTCTTCATAGTTCAACAGGTGACAAAACACATCTGTTTTGCATAACATGTCCCTGTAAAAATCACTGCAGAAACACCATTTGTAAGATCTTTACAACACCCCTAACTATCATAGAAGCCATGTAAGCCACAAAGCACTTAAACAGCACTTGGTGCTCCCTGTAAAAAACATAGCTGTGGAATTACAGCCGTGCTTTCCCCAAGTAACTGTTTAGTCTCCTAAACATGGATAGACTTCATTGCACTATAGATTAAGAGAACTCTAAAATTACGTCCTGCATTTCAAATTGCTGAGAGCGTGTACATGGAATATGTTTGTGAAGCTGTTCTATTTCAATTGTCTTACAGCAGTACACTGAAAAGCCCTAACTGGATTCTCACAGATGAGTATTTAACTTTGACATCTGCAATAAATGATAGCTCTAACATAGTTCTAATGAAAGCCTGTTTATCTGTTTAGTCAATCTTTTCTCCCCAGATACTACAATTCAACAAGCCAGACTTCTCTATTAGGCAATTTCTTTCTATTTTTGAGAGCAGTACATTTGTTTGATTATCAGAGGAATAGAAACAGAATTAACTTCTGTGAATTAAGATGACCCACAGGAATTTTTGTCATAGGTGGCAGCAACTACTTTGATTGCCTTAAACTTCTGTGTGGAAATTTCTGTCAGAAAAAACTTATTCTTTTCAAAGAAGTTAGGAACAATCAGTCATTTTAATTTAGCTTTCACTATATTTTTTTAAACTTACTGACAACATATCTAAATTTATGACATTGTAAGAAAAATAAAAAATTTAGTATCAAAATCTACATCTAATGTTTATTTATAATCACCATCTGTCTTTAAGCTCTTTTATGTTACAGAAGTAAACAGCCATGATTTCCACTCTGTTGGGAGATTTTCATCACCAAATCTTATGAAGTTTTCAGGGTCACACAGTATCACTTTTGCATTCCTTTTTTTTTACTGAAACAACTATGATGGTAATTAAGCTAAGAATAACCATTAAAAAATGGCTTTTTCTGGAAGGAGGAAAGAAGAGCAAAGGTCTAGCACTTTGGAGATTTACTGCAGGACAGCAAGACAGCAATAGGACCACATATTTCCTCCCAACCTAGTTAGTACAGCCTAGTGCAGCACAGTGATATGTGTGTTTGCACTATCCTATCCATCCATCCATCCATCCATCCATTTTATTCAACACCTTGGGATAATCATCCTAACTTCATTACCAGTTCTTCTGCCTGCTGCAAGTTGTCAGCACAGTAAAGCACCTGACCAAAATGTGTCTATGGGGGTAAGATCTCCAGAACCAAGAGGTGGAGAACTAATAGGCCATATTCAGATATAAGGTTTAGTGAATAGAGATTTTAAAGTGTCCCACTTTGTATCCCATGTTGGAATATAGTCTTGTACAGCACTAACCTGCATGTCAAAAGATGATGGAAAGATCTGCCTAGCTTTGAATTGAGTACAGGAATATGAAACCAAGCTAAAACAAGAACTTTAACTGCTTTTCAGGAACCCACATAAGACCATCCCCCTCTCTGACCTGAAAGTTTAATTGAAAATTAATTAGCATACCACCAAAATTTGATTTTTACACAGATAACAAGAAGATTACAGCCAAATAGTCATGTAAACATTCAGATTCAATTATTTTATGCTGGGGTTTAAACTTCTACATTTTAAAGTATTTTTCCCATTTTTATTATATTGAACAGCATTCTGTCTCAAGAAACTGGTTTGATTAATGTTGGATTTTTCCCAGCTGTGCTTGTCATTTATTGTCTATATAAACTTCATATTCTTTATATACATAAACACAACACAAACCTAAAACCATTCTGATTGGTATAACACTAGGAATTAGACTCTGAAGCATAATTTCTCTCTGAAGTCATGGTACTTCATATGCAACTCATTATTTAATGTATAAAATTAATCAGAATAATATATATACTACTCTTTGCACATCTGCAGTCAATTTCAAAGCATCATATATACACCTAATTATTTTAGTATTATTTTTCTTAAAGTGGATAAAGCAAAGATATTTTTAAGAAAATACATACTTGAAAAGTAATTTATGAAAAAGAAATCTTCAGCCTTTAATATGTACAGCTTTGAAATACATCCTACATTCACTCCTTCTCTTATTTTTCTATAGTGTGTATTTATATATGGTAACAATTCCACACCAGACATAATTCATCTCAGCTGCATGCAAAAATCTGTCTTTATGTAAAAAACAGCCTAGAAAAGATCTGAAATTAAATGAGTACTCACTTGTTTAGTCTTCGTTTTTGTAATGGTGTCCGAAATGGGTTTCTTCCTCTCTTTAACAGCTGTTTTAGAAAACAGTTCTTCAAACTCATGATAATCTATGGAAGGCTCTTCAATTTTTTCCCACACAAGTGAAGCACTAGAATCTCTAAAGTTAAGCAAAAAACCTATGTAGGGCAATGTCAAACTAAATAAGGTCATAAATGGAGGAATTAAAAAAATAAAATAGCAGCAATTTAAAAGTTGTTGCCTAAATTCTATTAGCAGCATTTTGATAAAAACTACTGTTGATTCTTCCTCACACTTCTGGGTTTTCTTCTTTTTTCATGTATGATATGGTCAAGCTTATTTATATTCACCCACTCTACATGCCTAGGAATAAAAATAGGCTGTATAGAGGCTATAAAACATACAGACACGGACAAGAAGTGAGGTAGAAATAGACAGTTATTTACTGACCACCTGTGCAACAGTGGCAAGAACTGGAGAAGAAAGGATAAACTCATCATTAAATAACAGCAGATGGGTTTTGTAATTACTACTCAGAGATATAAGAAAAAATTTTATAAGGAAACTTTTTTCATGACCAGCAATGATCTTTTACAAAAACCCCAAAAAACATCAACAACTGAAACCAAGTCATGTCAAAGTAAGGGCTATCAGAATCGCTTTATGGAAACAAATTGCAGATTTGAATCTGAGTCTGCTGAGTGTACAAGGTGAAAAAAAGTATTTCAAGGTCACTGAAGAAAGGAAAGAGAAGAATAGAATGTGTTCAGCATAGATTCATCTAGAAAGAAGACACTACCAAAACTTGCAAGCTGCTCCAGAGAGAGACCAATGCTACTTTGAAATTTGAGAGGAATCAACAATATGACATTTTGAAAAACATTTCACAGAACACTTGGTGGCACACCATCACCCCTGGATCTCTTATCCACATGTGATATGTAGCCCCAAAGGACATTGAAAACGCTTCCAGTCAAAGAGCTTCCACGTGCAAATAACTTTTGCGCACTTTAGAGAAAATGGGCACCCTGTTTACATATGCAACTACACATAAAATCCTACTTGCACAAATGTTCTCTCAAAGACCTATCTAGCAGGAAAGACTTTTGCTAGTGATAAACAATACTATCAAGACAGCCATAAAGCAAAACCATCACTCTACATAACTCTATGACTTACCTTTTACTGTGGAGCTGAATTCTTGTCCAGTAAAGAGGCTTCATTGGCCGAGAAGGCTCTATTACATGTTTCCTGCTCCCTTTCTCCTGATTCATCCCCATTGCAAATAAACCAGATGGTAATGGAGGAGGAAGAAAACCGCAACTCTGTGGGACTGCCGGGTAGCTGCTGCCCTGGACTGGTGCTGGAAGGGGTGGTGCACTTCCAGGCAATGGTGGTGGGGCTGGAGGAGGCATCCCCAACCCAGGCAAAGGAGGGGGTGGTGGAGGGACACCAGCACCAGGCAGAGGTGGTGGAGGGGGCACAGCTACACCAGGCAGAGGTGGTGGAGGAGGTGGAGGGGGCACAGCTGCACCAGGCAGAGGTGGTGGTGGAGGAGGAGGTGGTGGAATGCCCCCTCCAGGCAGAGGTGGGGGAGGGGGTGGCAGTCCTGCTCCAGGAAGCGGTGGTGCTGGGGGTGGCAATCCCAGGACGGGCAGAGGAGGGGCTGGAGGAGGGACACCAGCTCCGGGTAAAGGTGGTGGTGGTGGAGGGGGAGGTGGGATACCCCAACTAGGCAGAGGAGATGGGACTCCTGCTCCAGGCAAAGGTGGTGGTGGAGGTGGTGGAGGGAATCCAGTACATGAAAGAAGAGGAGCTGGAGGCAGCGTTGGTACCTCCCCACTTGGCAAATGTGGAGGAGGAGGAGGGAGAGGTGACATTGTGGCGCCTGGCAAAGAGTGGTCCAGGTGTGTCACTGCTGAGACAGCAGAAGAAGGGAGTCCTGAGCCAGGTAGAGGTGGTGGCAGTGGTAATCCTGCCACAGGCATGGGAGTAACAAAGGAATGGCCATGTGCTGCAGATGGGGGGCCTGCCTGTTCAGGCACTGGCAGCGATGGGGGAATGCTACATGTGGGCTCTAGGGGCAAGGAAGGGGGATGTTCACCACAAGTTACATCTACAGTACTTAGAGGCTGATGGGAAACTGTCATTTCAGTCTCTCCTTCAAATGCAAGGGACAAATCAACTTTGGGTCCTGGAAGAGGTGACTGCGGTATACTCTGTACTGATTGGCTTGCATCCAGTGGCACTGAGATTAGCTTCGGCGACAGAATTAAGGAGATTTCAGAACAAAATGTAGGCTGTAGTTCCAGAGCTGGCAATTTCTGAGTAGGCCCTTCACTTCTGCTCCCTTCTAAGTGCGGTGGTGGGGGTGGCTGTGGCAGTGCACTGGCTGAAGGCATTGTATGTATTAAATAATCCTCTGTTGGTGACGTTTGTACAGATCTTGCCTGTGACACAGTCCTGGGTGTGGTCTCCTCTTCATTCCTTTGAAGAGTCACACTGCTGTGTTTCCCAGAGTCTGCATGTGCGTGCTCATTTTCCTGCTCCCTCCCAGCAGTCTGTACCTCTGCAGCAGGAAATTGTTTCTCTAGTTCTGCAATTTTCGTCCTCAGATCCTCAATGGTTTGCTCAAGTTGTTGGATGACACTGGCACGCTCCTCAGATTTCACCTCAAAAGCATCCTTTCAAAGAAAACAAATAATAAGCTCAAAAGAGGATAACATTCATCACCATACAAAAATTAAATTTAGATCAAGAATATTAGATCAAGAATACTAGTATTCCAGAGGTTCAAAAATAAACTAGTTATGTCAAAGCTTTAAAAAGTGAGAAATCATTTTGGCTAGCTACATTTTAAGTGGAAGACAGTTTAGGTAAATGACTTATATATAACACTACCTTCATCAGTACAAGCATATTTTAGACTGTGATTATACTTGTCAAAAGCAAAAATCAGTAGCAACCACTCCCTCCCTGCAAATACTGAGAAAACAACCAACCGCTGAGCACAAGTAGTGCAAGCATTTGCCTACATGTGGATATGAAGATATGGTGGTGGGAGGGCTCAGCATTACTTTAATTCTTTTAATTGTAAAAAATGTCAAGTGTTTCTTTAAAGGGATGACCACAAGTAGCAGACTCAGCATGGTATTGACTGCTGCATTTCAATATACACCTTAATGATACAACACAGATAAGGAATGCAGAACACTACAAATGCTATCTTTTGGAAAACAGATAAGTCTCAGAACAGAATAATTACGCTTTTCTACAGCCAGCGTGACTAGGAAAGAAAAGAAGCAAGAAAAAACTAAGGGAGAACTTCCATTCTACCCCAAACTGATAACTCCTCTGCTAAGTGACAGACTGTGATAGGAAAGATTCCTGCCTGGAATAGTTACTCTGTATGTGACATATTACACATTTTTTATCTTTTTCTCTAAACCATCTTATTCTGCTTGCTGTAGACTGAGTAGAGGAACCATTAACCTTAAAGGCACATTAATTCCTACAATTTTGAAGAAATACCTGTAATAAACTGTACTAAATTTAATGGATATGTGCTTTCATCCAAACCTGCCAACAGAAATAATCTTGTCCAAAAATCGCCATTTGTACTTATTCAGGATTGATGAAGAGGAGATAGACTTGACCTTACAACAAAAAAATCATCTAATAAAAATAATTTTCTAGCTACATACATTTACTTTTTAGTACTTTTGTTTTCTCTTTCAATTTATAATATTAGCCAGCACTTCAAGTATTTAGTTGGAGTAATTTGGTCATGCAACAGGTTTCACAAGTGGTTACAGCAAAACTTGTTTAAGTGCCTTTTTATTTCCTTTTACTAAATTGTATGCATCTCAGATGAGACCATAGGCTTGCTTAATAGAAAATATTTCAAATATTCAAATTATAGCTTTTGTAAAGAAGCCTACAAATAAACATACAACACTTGATATATTAATTACCTTGATTTGTTTCAGAAAAAAAATTTTTCTTATCTTTTGCCACATTAAACTATTAAAAGTAATTTTTTTCTGGAAAAGAAAGTTAAAACTTCCAGCTGGGGATTATCAATAAAATATAATGTTCAATAATTCTTAAAAAATGTTTCTGCACAGAATCGGTTTTCAGACATAAAATTTCAATTTCTTATTTAGCTTAGAATTTCTTAGTTGTCCTAAAGCAATCCCAGAAGTGAAACAGCAACAACATTTAAACCAACTATTGTTTGATTTTGAAGTACTGTTATCAAAAAACTTAGAATCTCTTAGATTGTTTGAACTTTCTGGAACAGCAGTTTGAACCAAAGGCTGTGTATTACAACTAGGTCTCCCTGCCAAAGGTTGACAAAAAATGTAAAACAGAGAAAGGAACATGAAAAAATGAATAGTGAAGGAATTTATAACAGACATAATAACAAACAACATATTAAGAAGGAAAAAAGGCTGAGAAAGGCATTCTCATTGCAAATTACTCATGGTGCTTCAGTCCGTTCAGTTTCCTTTAATAACTCAATACTTCATAGCAGCAACAGTTTTGTTGAAGAATTTCTTAATAAAGGAGGAATACAATGTTGTTTATCCCTTTGTTTCATCTGCTCTTATCCCCCTACCAGTCACCTGCAAATATAATAAGGCCTATCAGTTCCTCAAAAGGCAGCACTATCAAAGGAAATGTGTTGCTAGGATTATTAAGGCCACACACCAGTTTTTAGCTGAGATCAAATCCAGTTTCCCCAGACTGTAATTTTCCTAAGCTCCCATTTTATACTGTAAGAACACTCCACAAGGGTTTTATAAGACATACAGTAAATTGATTTCTGCCATAAACAAACTGCAGCCAACAGGATTAGGCACAATATTCAATGGCTCTGAAGAGATTTGCCTTAAAAATGGCTGATCTAAGAACAGTTCACTGTTTTAAACACTCTTTTACTCAGGAGATTAGATTCAACTTTTAACAAGAAAAAGTAATTATTGAATACTGTAATTCTATGTTAGCTGCAGGAAAAAATCTAGAATCCACTCTTCTACAAGACAATTTACCCTGCAAATAGTGAATTTTTTTTCAAGAGAAGAACTATTTTGTAAAGTTTTTTAAAAATGAGCAATGCTGTGAGATGAATTAGCAATTCAGACAAGAAATGAAAATGTCCTGATGAATTAAAGGGGCTGTTTAGCCATGCTCTAAGAGCAGTGTTTCTGCTATCCTCGAGATACGGCATTTCAAACAAGCTGGTGATTTCCTACCATGTTGTACCTAACAATCACCAACATATCCAGGTTTTCATAGAAACAGCATTAGTATGAACAAACAAGACTTTGATGTGAATGAAGAGATATTTATCCAGAGGATATGATGTATTGAATTTATTTGGTCTAAAAAACAAGGAAACCAAAAGCAAAACAAAACACAACCCGAGTGTTTATGTGTTTCAGTAATTATTTTAGACAGACATATTTTTCATTTAGACTTTTAAGACGCCCTCAGAGCAGTTTAATTGGATTTTTGCCTTTGTCCTAGTTTAAAGTTGACCTCTAGATTTGAAAGGGTTTATCAAACAAGAAGGAAATCAAAACTATATAAATCCAATCAGAAATGAAAATTCTACTATTTTCTTAGAGAATAAGCAAGAGAATACTTAATTTTTCATACATGTTAAAGATGGTCAAAAGCTGTTGACAAGGAACAGAAGACTGAGGTTAAAAATCCCACACACACATAATGAAAAGAAGCTTCCTTTTCAATCCAGGGGACAATTCTACAGCAGAAACCTATGGGGTTTAAAAGAGATATGAGGAAACTCTGTCTTGCCTAGAGTTCTTACCCAGGACCCAGGTACTGTGGAACAGTCTTCTTTCTGTAAAGAAAGAAAGAAAGGTGGAAGCTTAACCCTTGCTTTATCCTGGTGGCTTGAGTATGAAAGAGTGAGCAGGAAAAAACATTTCAGAGGTGTGTGGCTATAGAACAGTGCCCAGCATTTCTCAAACAGGCTGTACATGTTCCATGTGCAATGAGTTGGATGCTCAATCTGGGACCGATCTCTTTGGGTTGCACTGATAGGACTGTTTGTACACGGATCTGGAAATATTTGCTTTGCTGGCTAAAGGTTGTACACTTGGATCTGCACATGTACATTACATAGAATTCATTCCAATCTTGTCATGTTTTCCACATGTGCATTTCAGATGTCCAGCATAAAGCTGATCTATATAGATAGAACATGTCCAGGATCTTCAAACATGTAAAAGATCAGAGTGCAGCTACCTCCTTCTACGGGGTTGACAACCTCGTTTGTCAGATGAGTGACTGAAACCTATAGACCCTTCTATAACTAAATTTCCAGGCAGAAAAAAATCCCACATCTGTAAAAGTTAGCCCTAGTCTATGTATATATAGACATACATATATGTGTGTCTGTATAATATACTTGTCTATATCTTTCTAACTCAGCTTTCACACAATTATATGCTTTATGAACAGCCATGAAGTATCTTTTTTAAAAAAAAAATAAACATAATGACAGTTCTTGTTGGTAACTTTGGCATATTTGAAAAATAAAAGCATATTATAGCTTCATTTTAGAAGTTAATACCTTATATTATTACAAGTCAAAAAGTTGCATCAGCAGTTTGATAATTTTCAGCAATTTGTCACTTACAGAAATGAAAGTTCCTCTCTGTATGGAATCTATATTTAGATAACAGGATTATATTTGCTTTGATTTTTCTTTTCTTTCTTTTTTTTTTTTTTTTTGCAAAAAAACCTTGACTTTTTAGTTTCTCTACATCACAATTCATGAATCAGAGTCTATGCTTCTACCTAGTTGCAAGAGCACACAGGAAATAGAAGCACACAGTTAAACAGTATTAAGATGGCAAAATAAGGCCCCCTCAGGTCTTCTAGTGAGTGTGCCTAGGAGCACTTGGTGGTACTAGCAGTGCACAGGAACTTGGAAGGATGCTCTTTCCAGCTGCTCTGTTAACAAATGCTGCTTTTCTACGCGAAGTGAAACATTTTTCAACGCACACGCTCACCGAATGGCACAAAGTAGAGCCACAGTAAGAATTTAATTCAGTCTGAGAAATGTGATCTCTATTCAGGTTTCTCTCTTTAAAGCTGTCTCATTTTCAAAGCTACTTCTTGCAACTGCAGATCAACCTTAAGAAAAGGAGACACAACATTTAACAGGCATTTTTAGTGCTACAGTAATTGGCAAATGAGCAGTACTGGTGGAGACTTGATTTGCATTCAAACAAAATATCATCCATCTAATTATTTCTCACATTTCACTTAATCTCAATGCTCATTGCAGCATTTTATTTTTACAGCAGTAGAAATTGAGTCAAAAGTTGGCAAACTTGCCAATAGCATCAGGGAGAATTGCTGGAGGAGTGGAATTAGTATTGGATACTAGTTTCTTCCTCAGACTACCTGATTCAATCTTTTTGAGTGAAGCTTTTACTATTCTGAAGTTGCACATATGGGAACAAGGGGTACATGTTTTTACAATAGTCCAACTTTCTTCCTACAACCACAAGGAAATTTTGCAGAGCTCCCTAGCACAGCAATGAACAAGCAAGCCCTGAAACAAAAACAGTGTTGTGCATTGTCCTGCCTGAAGTCATAAAACTTATCAAATAAGTGTGAGCTACTCTCCCACTCTCTGGCACATTGCAACAGATGCATTACTCCAGCCTGCACAAGGCTGGCAATGGACTAGGTAACTTCCTGTCCTAAAGAGCTGGGACATGTCTAATCAACCTAGTGGTTTTGTCACACCCATGTGTGACAAAAATACCCCAAAACATCACATGCAGAGATTAATAAGTATTAAAATTCAAATAGTTCAAATAAACTAACACAGAATCAACAGGGAACATACACCTTTGAAGAAAGATGCATGCATTACAAATACTGACTTGGAAAGCTGGAAGTCAGAGGAAAAAAGCACTTAGTTTCTTGAAGTTTCTGTTCCTGAACAGTTTGAATTCCTTATCCCTGAGCTAAGCATATTTCAGAGGATAAGATCTCAGTTCTTTACATTTTCCATTTAAATAAATAATCAACTTGAGATACATCAAAGATTGAAAGAGTTTTCTCTCTTTAAGGTGTAACTCTTAACTTAGTTGGAAAATAAACTTAGGTTATCCCCAGGTTTTACTATGATAGAAACTTCAAAAGAATTTTCATAGACTACAGACAAGTAGTCTGTAGAGTAATACACAGTATTACTTTAAACCTTCACAAATAACACTTGTGGAAGCTTAACCCTCACTTTATCCTGGTAGCTTGAATATGAAAGAGTGAGCAGGAAAAAAATAGAGTGAGAGGTATATGGCTATAGAACAGACCCCAGCATTTCTCAAACAGGCTGTACATGTTCCATGTGCAGTGAGCAATGTCCTGACTATCCAGGCTGAAAAACCAATCAAAAAGCCCCTCCCAAATGTTGAACGTTTCTGTCCTGGCCTAGATGAAATTTCATTATTAGGGAGGCATGAAACAATACAGAAATAAATAAGACTCCAAAAGGTGTTTACTCTCCACATAGCTTAATTTAGCTCAGAAATTAATTTAACTGTTCTATCACTCATACAGCATAAAACAAGCATGTAAATGAGACTGGGTACTGAAAGAAAAGCTGAACTTCAATAATTTTAATATAACATTATGTAACCTGTTTTTGGTGTCTTTTATTTATTGTGCTGTGGATTGCAAAGAGACTGCTAGTGCAGATGAAAAGATAACTAGAACTTAGCCACTTATGTCAACAGTCTATAAGCAAAAGGTTCCTTAAAAGTCACAGACTTCCTTAAAAGTTGGGATAAAAACTGTCTGGATTTATTTTCTCCTCAGTATTAGATTGCTTACTGAAATACCTAACACGTGATTAATTGCTTTCTTTCTTCTGTCACCTGTGTTTTTTCTAAAGTATTTCAGCTATGATACCAAAGTGTTCAGTTAGTTTTCCTGTGTATCCAGGCCAAGGCAACAATTCATCTCATTCTGTTAAAACATAAAATCTGGCATATCTTGAACATTACTGCATTGACATATTAGAGAAAGGTGTTGAACTTTTTCACACCAGACCTTTCCCTTATTTTCAATTCCACTTGGAAAGCAGTCACTGTGCAAACTAATTCTATTATTATTTTTGTGCTCTTTATGTGCCACAATTCTAAGCTTTTATGCTAGAAATAACAATATGGATTCTGAGAGCCAAAATGTGAACATTAATGGTTTAAATTTGAAGGGCTTGGAATGCCTTTAAGCTCTAGTAGGGGAGATCAAGAAATGCAATAATTTTTCAGATCAACTTTGCCACATCCTGATAAGCAACAGTCCAGAGTATGATACTTCTACACAGTACTTGCCCTTTTCATCTAAGAGTTCAGCCAGACCACAAAATGGGAGGTTCACATGTTGCTTTTGTCTTAGGCTTCCAACAGGGAATAAGCAGCAAAAAATATCCACAGTAAGAATAAATCTTTGTAGATACACTGAAGCATGAGCCTACTACTCACAACAGGAAGGTTTGGAGAAATGGAAAGAGGGCCTCCACAAATGTATTCATGAACATGCTGAAGGCAGGGGCCTGAAAGCCTCTCATCTTCTTTAACACTTTAAAAATGTGAAAGCTATATTAAAAACAAACCTGTATCACTTCGAGTGAAAGAACCATAAAAAGAGTCAATCAAAATCAAGTCATCAAAAATGATGCTTTAAGTATTATAAAGTTGACTAAAATCTTTCTGGTATCATGAACATTGAAAAAACCCCAGTTTGTATATTTAGAAAAAGTTGAATAATCATGATGAGGAATTACACAATCTGGAATATGCAAGTTAGTTTTTATGAATAGTTTGGGCTTGCTCTCTAAAGAGTGAATACAAAGAAAAACAGGTATTCAAAATACAGAAAAGGAAAAACAAGTTATTTTACTGCTTTTATTTGTACTAACTTAAGATGGAAAACATAATAACTTTTAATCTAAATGTAAGTAGAAGATAAACTGGTTACTCTGTCTTGTATCCAAAGAGTAGAAATTATTCTCAGACTTACTTTTAAGTTCTCGTTTAGGTTTGGCTGCATATAATTGTTTGTTTGATTTTTTTTTTTTTTTTTTTTTTTTTTTAATTATTTAGGGCATTTTTAAGTTAAATACTTATTTTTACTAGGAAAAACATTTCTTATCTTCTTTCTACATAGAGGGTCCTGTAGAAAATCTCAGGATTTACACCACTAAAATGTAGAACCTGATATTTAATGCCAAGAGAAATATAAGAAGAACTTGAAACAGTTCTCACTTTTGTGTGGAGGAGGTTTCTCAAATAGTTTAAGTCCACTTGCCAAATGAAATGTCCTGCTGGGAATGTTACAAGAAGTTTTCTTTTCACATACTGATATGTACACAAACACATAGAGACTTACACACATACACTTTTTCAAACTGCTTTCCTGTATTTCATGTAATTTCTTCATCTGTTCTCTGCAATTTCTGTGAAATTCTTTTTTTCAAAAAGCTCAAGAAGTAAATATTATAGTACCAAAAATATTCAAAATAATCCAAGTATGGGATGTTACTATTGAACAAACAAAATCTCTGTTTTCACTGGTCTCCAAAAGCTGAGAGAAATTTCATAAGTAAATAATGGAACTTACAGTACAAATCATATTTTGGTATAAAAGGAGTTTATAGATTTTAATCTGAAATAGCATTTCTGGTTTAGAGAATTTAAGAAAAAAAATTGCATTTTAATAATTAATAAATACAGCTCAAATTGTGCTCTAACCAGGAACGCATAGGTGGCATAAGTACTACCTCAAATTTATCTATTTTCATGAGCAAGAACAGTTTTCAGTAAGTATATAGCTTATAGTATATAATTTTCACTCAAATTTATCTATTTTCATGAGCAAGAACGGTGAGGAATCAGAGGAGAAGGGAGCAAAATATTTAAACAGAATTTTCAATAAGTATATAGCTATCATGCATTTGCATTCACTGCTCCCTAAGGAGAGTACTTTGTTATTATTTTACAAGAAACTCACTGTAAAAGGCAAGAGAAGAAATGCATTAATGCTTAGAATCAAACAGACAGAAAAGTGATAATTCTTTTAATGCAATCCCTATCCCATAGGGATTTTACTCCTTTTTCAGGAAGTAAAGGTCTCTCACATTATAGTCAAGGATTTAAAACATTGCCAAACAATTCTTGTTAAAATAAATTATTTTCTCAGTTTTACTCTCATTCTCCTTTTCCTCCCATCAATTATTGCCCAAACCCTAACATTGGTGCTGCATGTCCAAGAATTTGTACCTAAAATGACAAAAAAACCCCATCTGTGTCTAAGTATGAAGCACAGTCAAAATGGAAAAAGGAGAATGCCCATCATGATTAAAGGATGCACAATCTCCATTATTACTATTGTTGTTATATATATTACTATTTGTTACTATTTGTATATTGTTGTTATATATATTACTATTTGTTACTATTTGTATATTGTTGTTATATATATTACTATTTGTTACTATTTGTATATTGTTGTTATATATATTACTATATATGTACTATTATTATTGATACACATTCTCATAAAATCTGTGATGAAGAAGCTGAAGAAATGAGAGTAATCTTAAGAACTTGACCCACAATTTCTTAAGAATTTTAATCAATGCCTGAAAGGACTTGAATTAGGAGCAACTCACAGGAAATACAGGTTTTTAGAGCACACATTTTCATCTCTTTTAGCTGTTATCAAAACAAAGCATCAGAAACAGAGAAAGACTTACCATTTTACCACTGACTAGGCAAAGCAGGAAATACATACTACCATTACCTCATACCCATACTCAGAGATGAGCAAAGTCCTGAGAAAAACCACTGAACATCAAAGCTAACCTTGCTTGGAGGAGGGCATTAGTGGAAAAGAGTTTGTACATCATGACCTCCTAATGTCCACTCAACACTTCACTGTGCTATGATTTTTTATGTGTTTCAGATCTATGATATATGGTTGTCTCAATAAAAGTGGAAAAAGAGGATAAAGAATCTTTGAAAATAAAATGAGCACAGAAGTAAAACTTCATCTTGACATTGAGAACACACATTAGAGAAAACAAATTTTAGTCTCACCATGGCTAGGAGGAAGAGTGCAAAAATGGGTTATTGTAACTCCACTGAAAATAATAAAATGTATTGTTTCTTTTAAAAAGGCAAACACTGCCTTCAAGCAAAATAACAGAAGTCAATCCAAGTATTGTGAAGTCTGGATATAATACAAAACACTAATGTTTGTTCTGAGAATTAACTGCTTACATTTTTCTACCACACAGGCATGACATTCTATACTCCTGTTTTTTCATTTAAATATGTAGTCGGTGATTTATATTCTATGTATTTGTCAATTAATTATGTCCGATGCAATTTTTTCCCTTTTATTTTTTTTTAAACTTCTGCCTCATCAGAACTCAACAGAAAAGGGGTTCACGATTGTGGTTGAAGAAACAAATTTCATCTTCAACAGAATATTGATCTCTTTATTTAAATGACAGTAATTAATTGATAATTTTTTAAATTATCACTTCAAAGGCAGTCATCCAGAAGGCTGGTAGACCAAACCAAATGTTTTCATTTCACTGGTTTTAAAAAAAGCAACTAACTAACCAAAACAACAGTGACAGAGCAGTGCTTTCTAAATTTTTAGTGTTTTGAGGGATTGGGAAACTAGAGGATCCGCTTTGAGAAGAAATGCTCAGATTGCTAAATCTTGGTTAGATTAAACAGAGCAAGTGTATGTACATTCTAAAGGCTAGCTTATTAATTAGCAGAAAGCCACTTCTTTGACTGGGACAAAAAAAAACAAAAAACAAAAAAAAAAAAAAAAAAAAAAATTCCCACTGTAGGGCGTCTGCAGGACCGCCTGGGAATGACTTGCAAGTGCCTTGCAGTCCATTCAAAAATACTTAACTGCCATCTAGTGGCTGAGTAGGCAGACTTCTTTAGGGCGTCCTTCAGACTCTCTAAACAAGTATTTCTGCACTCTTTTCTGATATTTCTATTTGTCTTCTCATCCTTCTTTCATGGCCAAAGAAATCCCAACAGCATCAGATGACAGTATTTAATTACAAAGTGGCTACTAGCCGTGTAAGAAGCAGCACAGACCGGAACAGACAGTCTCTGTTTAAGCTGTATTTAGGTCTCAACTCAGAGAATCTCACTTCTTATTTCAAAAAAACTTAGTTAATTTGCCTACTACAGTTTTAGGAAATAAATCATCTTTTTGTGTTTGTAAGGCTTTCTAAAAACAAACCAAAAAATAAACCTGAAAATGGCAGCTTGTTTGAACTGAAAAGAAACATCCAATATTAGGAATCTAAGAATTCCATTAGTAAAACTTAAAAGTTCTGCATAAAAATTATGTTTCATGAGCATGAACATAAAATACTTGATTTGCGCTTAACTTGTCCTAGAGTTCCACAAAGTTAAATTCCTCTTTACTGCTTGAGCAAAAAACTCTGCATTTCTGCAGTTCCTATGAACCTGGCAGTAAAGTCTCCTGCCAGGTTTGTATCACCTCGTTTCCTACAAACTTTGTTTCCTTTCTGTATGTTTCTGATAAAACGTCATTTACTCTGAATGCTAACAAGAAAACACCATCTATCTACATATGCTTCCCGAAATTCAACTGCTTAAAGCTAAGCTACCCCAATTCTAACACTGGATCCACAATTAGAATTTAAGTTCCTCCACATCACATATTACAAATCTGGGTTTACATTTTGCAAGATAAAAAACCCCACAGAAATACCTCTGAATTTTTTTAACTTTTTTTTTTTTTTCTGAAACTCGGGTATGCTGGCATGATTTTACAGAAAATTTACATTGGTACAGTTCTTAAACGAAGATATACAATTCCGTTCACTATCACTTGATTCATATGGAAACATCCAAAAATATTATATTCCGTGGTAATCCTTTATTTCCTCAATGAGACAGCTGCATATAGTAGATCCTTTTGAATATGTCATACATTATTTTGGTTGGATTTTTGTTTACCCAAGTATGTAACTTATTTTTCCCTGCTGAAATCTAAGACTCTGGCAGTCATATCTTTGTAGGAAAATAATTGTTTTAAAGTAACTGTTCATTGCTTCTTCAAGCCTTCTCTTCCCCTCTTCCCCCTTACAAAAAAGTAATCTGTCAAAAAGCAAAAGGATGGAAGGGGAATGACACTTCTTCACAGTTTCTTTCTTAATAAATATCTCAAGAAAGAACATGCAGAATCAGGCAGCGTTAAAAGTGCCACAGCCACAGAGCTGTTTGTAAGCCAACAAAGAGGAAGGGTTCCCAATTTTCCTCGGGTTCCTGCTGAAGCCAGTGGTTCAGACTAGTGTTGTCTATAGTTGGTCTATGTGCTGATGAAAACCATGTAATGCCAAAATAAAACAGGTTTTATACCAGACTACAAGTGTCATAACAGTCTAAAGCAGGTTTATAAAATCTCACCTTTATAAAAATTCTTTCTTGTATTTCACTGTTTCAGACTAATCTTTCATCTACCTTCTTTATCTTACCTTCACCTATAAAGAATAATCTCTGAAATTTCTTTTAAGAGAGAGTTTTGGGCAGCATGCATGTTTCTGAGACAAATTCTGGTGGTGACATTTTATAATAATGAAAAGTAAATTCCAGTCCCACCAATGTTTTATACTTCTTAAACAGACTGATTATGTATTTATCTTAAAGGATTTCAGAACCTTTTTTCTTGTATTACTAAGTGTCAAAATTGGAACATTTCCAATATCTATCACTAAGCTATTACCTTAAGGAATTATAATAAGTCATAGTCAAAAACTAGCGTAAGAAGAAAGGTCCCTACTGAGAGAGGATTTACCAGTAAACTGGGGTGGTTAGGAATATTCTAAAGATACACTCCATGAGTCTGTTTTTATAAAGCAGAAAGTATCTTCAAGATGGCAAAACCTGGCTTGAAATTTATTTCTTTAAGATTAGCATTGTTTCCCTATGATATTGCTGGAAAGTACACCAGTAGATTATGCAGTAGAAACCCGTCTTCAGCACCTCAGAACTGCCAAAATTTGTCTGGCTTTTAGTACCAGTGGAAGTACTTGGAATTCCAAAAAGGCATTTAATTTTGCCTGAGCATTTATTTGTTGGGTAAAATGTGGTGAACCAAACCAAACTAAGACAGAAACAATATGAAGGTAAGAATTTTTTGATGGTAAGCTTTTTTGATGTAAATATAGTTTAAATAGTCAGTGTAAACTATCTTACAACCAAACTGCTAGACACTGCAACAGTCTGTCAAAACCTCCTGTCCTGATGTGGGATTACAGGGATCAGGCACAAAGTGACATGAAGTATTCATTATATCTAAATGCTGAAAATGAAATAAACGTAATAAGGACTTTGTTTTTAAAATTGTGTGGTCCACAGAATAGACTCTCATCACAAATGATCAAACATAGAAATTTAAAATAATTTTATAATATGGTGTATAAAACAATACTTTTAAGTGCCTTTCAAACAACTTTAGGTTTCTGGCTCTGTAATGTCCCACTACTAACCAAAGCCTAGTTTACATGTACTCATTACTCATCTTACAATTAAAGGATTTTTTTATTTTTCTTCATCTTTTTGCTAGGAATCTATTTTTACCTACCATGTAAACAAAATCAAGCTACTCTTAAAAGTAAATTAAAATGTAAGGAAAAGTGTGAGGATAGCACAAAAGATCAGGGGAACAAACAGAACAGAAATTGGCTCTTGCACAAAGTACAGCTGTCAAATTTAGAGATCAGGTTTGAAGCTGGAGTTTCTAAATTAGGGCACTCAATTTTTCTCTTCTTCTTTCTCTAAAGGAGTTAAGCCTAACAAAACATACTCTGTTCGTACTGGGAAGACTAAGCAGACATCGTTGCTATTTGGCATTTCAAAACCAGGACTTGAAATGGCTGCCAATTTTTCTTACTTTTCCACCGCTTAACTATTCCTGTATTAAAAGCAAGCACACCCCCACATCCTCATTTTTTGTAGCTGTAATTTAGAAAAATTAGATATTTTGGACTCAAAGAAACACCCTTAAAAAAGTTCAGAAATTATGCTGTAAAACATGCAGACTATATATAATATTGTAAAGATAAGGAAATGGAGAGGATATATGTGAAGAAGCCCCTTCAAGTGACAACCAAGTATACAATCCAGGCTGTATTACTTGTGCATTTAATTTAAAATTATTCTGATTCTTTTTGTTAATTGTTTATCATAACTGAGATAATTTATCACCACAACATGTTACAACTGTGTTCTGGCCCATAATTTTCAATTATATTAGTAGTATGTGGGAAATGTCTTTCCCCAGAGAAAGGAGAGGGAAGACATCTGTAAGAAGACTTAGTTGATCAATTTAATTTTTAAACTAGAGCTCTCTTTCATTTATGTATGAAAAGAAAATGAGAAAAATCACCTAGTAGGCTAACTTCAGTCAGTGCTTTCTCTTTTTCAGAAACTAAAACTGTAGACCACACAAGAGGGTAGTTCTCTAATAGAAACATGTTCGTCACTTGAAAAAATGTACAAATAACACCAAAAATGGTCTGATTGCAGTACAGGATTTACCTAAAAACATGATGGCCATGCTACTTTGTAGAGGTTTTTATAGATTGATGTAGTTTAACGCTGATAGATAGGTAGAAGATGCTTGACTGCTTGGGACACTACAGAAATAATTTAAACATATGACAACATTTTATCCACATACAGTTCCTCAAAAGAAAAAAAAACTTCACCCTATTTTTTAAAATAAACCAGAATTATGATGGCATAATACAGCAAAAACTTGAGATGACTTTCTGCAAGTGAGGTGATCCTGTTAGTCCTGCAGGTCATTGATGAATAATAGTATAGAACAGAAGAAGTTCATGTTACTGCCATAAGAGATCACCACGGAGTAAGAGGGATGGGGATCTCCTAAACACTAGCAAATGGAATTCAGGGATTGGACAACACACTAGTCTAGTTCTAAAAATAAAGAAAAGCTCTCAACCACAAGTAAATGCCATTCAAGTGATTGTGCAGTGCTCCAGAGCTCCTGGTTAAATTTCATTCTCATAGGAATTCTCATAATACTTTTTTAAATAGGTAAAATAATTACATATTCATAAATCTATTTCAATCAATTACATTTCCAATAAGAAAACCATTTATATAGGTAATTTCTTGCAATGAATTATAATACTAGAGGCTGGTTAAATATGCTCCTTACATGCCATAGCTTTCTGTAAGTATAAGGGAAAAGTGCTTTTCCACAATTAATAATAGAAACCATTGTTAGTGAAACCTGGGTGGCTGGAAGATGAAAATAGCATGAGAAAAATATATTTTTGGTTAAACTTAAAATACCAGAATGAAGAATTATTTTGTAATATTATTTTAATTAATGAGCAGCAGTTTTAAAATGTTCCATATTATGAAATTAGAAGAATTTAGCTAAGCAACTAGAAGAACTCTTTAAAGTTGTTTGGCAAGGCAAGCCAAGCCATAAAGGTAATAGACATACCCTTCCCACCCATGGCTCACAACACATGTGATGAAGCCCAAATGAAATTTGCATGTCTAATTATCAGTAGAATGTATTTAACTTCACATTCCTTATTTTTCCCTGAAAAGCAGATTACTGATCATTTTCACAAATGCTGCTTGATACAGTGATGCTCAAATTGTCCTGTCACTAACACAAAAAGCCCCAAAACAAATACCAGAACCAAAAAAAACCCTTAAACCCCCAACAAACCAAAAGAAACAAAAAACCAACCCCCCAAAAAAAACCAAAAAAACCAAAACAAACCCAAAGGGGGAAAGAAGGGAAAGAAGCTATGAAACAGAGGAGGAAGAAAAGAGATTCCAAGAGCTTTTGGTCACTGCTTGTTTCAAACCAAGATTTCAGAACTTAGCCTTCCTTGTAAGGAAGAAGGACTTCCAGAACAAGTGAATAGTGTTATCCACAAGTAAGATAAATCTATTTCCTGTTGAGGAAACAGAATCTGAAGTTCCTCAGCCCCATTAAACTGCACTGCCTTTAATGATGAATAGAAGAACATGTATAGTGACATGCTAAAAAAAATAAGATAGGCTGTGTTTCTGTGGCATAAGCCCAACCCAGACTGTCTCTATTGCCCCAGCATTACATTATCTCCTTTTTAAGTCCAGCATGCCCTCTAAACCTGTTCATATACTACCACTGCTGTGAGCTTGAGGAAAGAGTCAGGAAAAAAATCCCTGCCACTATTACTTACATGTACTTTTGTAGATTAGCTATTATAATAAAATATTTTATAACTATTCCTTACTAATGCCATCAGAGGGTTAACTTACTTTTGAGTGGACAATAACATTTTGTAAGAATCACCTTAGGCAGGCAGGAACCTTCAATCCTTACACCTAGATACACTATGGAGCATACAAAACACCCTCACTTTGAAATTTTTTCATACAGAACATTTAGTATACAAAACTATTTTAAAAATACCTGAAAAGAAGTACTGATTTTTGCCCTCTTTTAAAAAATAAAACATTTCTGTTAGAATCTTACCTGTGCCTGCTGAACACCACCTATGCATTGCTTCTCTGTTTCTAGGACTGTAGATTTCAACTCTGAATTTGAAAAGAAGATACAGATTTTAAAATTCTATAAATAAAAAAAAAAAAACCAAAACAAAACGACTGATCTTTTGAAATACACATTAAGAAATTCCTGAAAGGAGTGTAAAGTTAAAAAGAAAAGAATGTTAACTATCCCACCTTTCAAATTATCCCAAAAATTACCACTCCTTAAAACAGATGACTTGCCAACTATGTTTTCCTTTCTTCCACTACCACAGAAATTTGAAAGCTCCACAATGACATAGGTACTAATACAGATCTTAAAAACAGAGCAAAGCATAAGGCACTTCACAGCTAGATCCTATTTCTCATTTTAAAACCAGATTACTTTTCTGACCTCAAGGAACTAAACTGTGTCTTAGTTTCCTTGCCCAATAGGAAATAATCAGGAAAAGGAAAACAAACAAGCAAACAACTCCACAGCAGCTACACAGTGCAAAGATCTTTAATCAGTTCAGGAGCTACAGCTAATGATGCCTCTTTATGATCAGAGCCCACTTGTTTACACATAACAAGAACAGAAGTATTTTTCTCTAAACCTGCCCAGAGACTACATGTGTAGCCTCTTTCCTATATGTTTAAAGGTGCCACTATTCTACAGGGAAATCTCTTGACCATTTGCAGAAAGAGTGAAACAGCTGTGAACCAGAGCTTCTGGATTCATAATTTTTGGACATTTGGCTTCCTCACAGCTTTCTGACAATCCCAGCTGCTGGGAAGTGAGACATGCAAGGAAGAAGTTTCATTGCAAGGGTGAGTTATGTCACAAGGCTTGAAAATTAACAGTCCACAACTTTTTTACCTGGATGTGGATAAGCTGCACCTAGCAAGAAATAACTAATCATTTAGATTTTAGATTTCTCTGCGTTTGAGAGAAATGTTAGTATCTGTTTGATCTTTCTTCACAACAGATTTATTCTGTGCTGATTTTCTAGTATTAGACATGCACCCATAATGCTGAATGTTTTCTGCTGTGCAAATTAGCACAACTACCTGCCTTACAAAAAGTGCGTAAGAAAATAGGAATGGACTGCTCCTATGTATTGGTCAATATTAAACAATTTGACAGAATTATCTAGCTTATTTTTACCTTAGAAATGTTACCCTTCTAAAAAGGATTCTAAATATAAGCTGAAGTCAGGGTGATCTAAGCAGTTAACTTTAAGGTTAGTCAGGCAAAATTGGACAAATACAATCTACTTCCAGCAAACCAACCCTTTTTGTTAAGCAAAATGAAAAAAAAAACCAAAACAAACACTACCACCACAGTTAGGAAAAAAAGGTTTAGGAAAGGAAAAGAGTGCTGTATGTGAAATGAAACTTTTCCTTTAAAACAGATAATTTTTTATTTGTTTGGGGTTTTTTTTCTGGTTGTTTTTTTTTTTTTTTAGAGACTAAATTAGATTTCAGGTAAGCCCACATTCATATTTAGTGATCTGAGACTTTCATTTTGCAGAAGTTGCATAAGCTTTGAATGTCTTCACAAGTGGCTAAACAGCCCCACAGGAGATGGGATGATTGGGCTCTAGTGCCTGCTTGCTTGCCTTTTCCTATATGTCAAGTAGAATAGTGTTATCAGCAAAGAATTAAAATAATTGAATTTCAAATACCCTGTTGAATTTAGATTCAGGCAATGTGCTGAGATGTGATAATGGTGAATTGAAATGCCATAAGAAGAGACAGGAAGAGATTTGGGTGTTCAAATAGAAAATTAGTCCCATACACATTGATCTTACTGGTGATGTTGGCTCATTTTGTCCAAAACCTTAACTGAATCCAGAAATGAAAAATGCTTTTAGCACAAGTATTTGCTGACTTAAACCCATATTCATATTAAGTATTTCCAAATATCTGTTTTTAAATAAATAACCAACCTAAAAAATCACTGAACAACAATAAACAACTTGACCAAACCCACTGCCCCAAAACCCCAAAAACTCCCAACCACTCTAACAGACATTTTCACCCACCCAGCAATGCTTCACATGATGCAGAGCATACAGGAACACTATTAAATACAAACTCTACTAAACAGATTATTAACCACTTTGCTAATTTAGGAGGGATTACCTAAAACCTGCAGAATTGTGTCTTGCCTTACTTAAAGCTTGAAGGCCTACTATTGTTTGAATGCTAATGTATATAATAAAAACAAAGATTCTATAAAAACATCCTGCTGCATCCTCTCTCAATCAATGTTTTTGTCTAAAATGAATGTTTTGTTTATGAAACAATAAATATTTCTGTAACAATGTATTGTTACATTGATATAATGTAAATATCTCTTTAATTCAGACAGCATTAATTATATATAAAACAAAATATAGCTACCCTGCACATAATAATTTAAAGCTTAAGAAAAAAGTTTGTCCCCTACACACTGCAAATATGTAAATATCCAAAATAATTTAGTTACACAATTTGAGAAGAGTGTTTATCTTCAGATTTCACATCACTTACCTCCAGGTTCTTCCAAATGGAAAGCATGTGAACAATAAAGAAAGTTAAGTTATACATCTGCCTAAGTTGTATTCAAAAGAATTATTACTTTTCCTTTTCCTCCATGCCCTACATTGAAAAAATCACACCAAAATTTCAATAAATACATCTTAAGAACTACTTATATTAAACTTAGAAAAACTCCCAAAACACAATTTTTCACTTTATTTCTAACTCTATTTCTAAATATTTTTGTGGGTTTTTTGAGAGGGCAGTGGCTGAGAAAAGGTGCAGACAAGTCCTGTACACATTACATCTGTGTAGTAGGTATAATAAACAGAAAAACATAGGATGGAAACAAATCACATACAAAATTAATACATTTAAAAATTATTAGTATTGTCCTTTTGATAGATATACACTTCTAAGTGTATCTTTAAATTTCAAAATATTTCATATTATCAACATTCTTCTAGATTTTAGAGAAACTTAGCTCTTGTTGACTTACACTAACCTCTGCTCGGCTAAAACCTCAAAACAATTTAATTTTAAATTCACCCTTTTGTTTTTCCAGTGCACGGTATGTTCATAAATAGTATGATCATGCATCCATTATTAAGTCTCCCAGCTGAGAAACACAACTCAAAGTAGATGGCAGTGAGTTCTACCACCACATATGGCAGAACTTTCATTGAATACAGCATAAAACAGGACATCAATGGTTAAAACCTGGACTAGTTCAACAATTCAGCACTGCAGAGTTCCACACTCCAAATTGCATCAGTGAGATGGATGCAGAAATACTTCCTTGATCTCCAATAGAATTCCTTTGGTAAAAGGCATAGCATTAAACAGAGTAATTCAGCAGTATTGCATTTTTGTTGGCATCACTTGTTTCGCTTGTGAACACTGAAATAAGTGATATCAGTAAAAGTAGAATGTTGCCGTGGTAAAAGGTGTTCCTGTAAGAAATACTTAGGTCATGTTCCAGAGAAAGTGGCAGAGAAGTCCCAAAGAGAAGCAAATCTGAAATTAACTCCACCCAAAGCCTACAAGTAATACAAAGAGATCTGTTGAAATAATGACTTAATTCTTCTGAGCAATGAAGAGGAGGAGTGGAAAGGAATGAAAAATTTGAGAATACCCAGTGGCTCTCCGTGGAGGGCATGGGGATGAATGCAATCTACAATTTTGAGAGCTTCTGAATACTAACTAATGGAAAGCAAAGCCTCCAAGAACCTGTGGTATTTATGGGTCAACACTACTAACAGAAAACAGGCTTGAAATCCTCCTCTAAATGTCTTTGTCAACTGCAAGGGAGATTTTTCTCTTGCTTGGTTATAATTGTCAGTGTCAACAAAGCTCTTAAAGAGCATGAAGAATACTGCAGAAATTCATCTGGTAGCATAAACTCACAAATTTTAAGATAAACTGACTTTGTAAATGTAAAGTCCTCATTTTATTTTTTCAGATACATTTTTCCTACCCCTCTGTCAGCACAGAACAGCTGAATCTACAAAGGAATACCTTACACCACTCTAATAACATTCAGTATAGCACCAGTAGGCTTCTGAAGTTTTCATATTTTTAAGAAAAAAGAACTCATATCTCATAGCTCTGAAGGTATGTGTACTGGAAAAGAATAAAGATCACAGCACCTGGCAAAATCCATTATTTAACAGATGCCAGGTACTCATCTTGGTTTCTAACAAAAAGAATGCAGTTTTGGTGAATATTTTTTATTAGACTCATACTAGCTGACGTTATTTCTGAGGTTACTCCAAGATTCTCAAAACCAGGTGTTTGTTAGTAGCTAAGATACTAAGTTTATATTTGAGATTCTAAAACACAGCAGTTTCCTATATCCTATACATTTATCTTCTCTGTATCCAAGAACTGTACCTTCTTCTGAATTTTTGAGCCTTTGTTCTTCATCTGGAGGTTTGGGTGGAGGCCATGCAGATGGAATTCTTCTTGGAAAGCTTCCTTCAATATAATCTGTTGAATGTGTGGGTTGGCTAACTGCAGCCCAAGTATAAAGCTGGTCTTGCTGTGATTCAAAAAAAAGAACAAAACGGTGGAAAAGTTCATATAGAAAGACAAGGTCAAAATATCTAAGCTTTTGTTTCCAGTACAAATAACTCAACAGCCCCTACATCAAGACAGACTTGGTTTTATGCTCTTCAGTCTGATAAAGACTTAAGATAAATCTATATTAAAATAGTTTTGTTCATTAACAGCAGAAAATTAAGCTTTTAGTTCTCTACAACCCAACAACACGTTAAGATACAATTCAGCACTTTTTTTTGAGTAAGGAGCTCTTTGCCACTTCTTTTCTTACAGCAATAACACATTCTGTCCATCATGACTGCACTTTGTCACATATGGCCAGTTTTATGGCCTGAAGGGAAATATTTCTCTCCATTCGATACATAATCATTTTACACCAAGCACAAAAGCAAGGAAAATGAACAGAATTATTACAGCAGAAATTAAACTGATATACACAGTCTTTGCAGCCCTATTTTTATAATTTCAATTTTAATATTTTTAGAAAAGTAGGTAAAAAGGTGGATTTTCTTTTGGAGTGAAAAGAAAAAAAAAAAACCCAAACCAATAGCTAAAAGTATTCTCAGTCCTCAAATCAGATTATATCCTTATTGCTCAACAGCTTTGAGTTTGAGTCTATGATTAAAAGTAGGACACATAGAGAGTTTCTGATGAAAACTAGGGCAAACTTATTATTTAAGCTATCAGCAAGATTTTTGATGACCACAATTCAAGTAGTTATTCTTGTGACTCCTAGTCTGCATCAACATGCACACCTTGGGATTAAACATTTATTATACTATAAATTCTATAGAACTGATTCACAGCAATTCCACAAGCAACCTAGTAAATGATCTGTAAAGATGCAAATATTGTAGCACAAAACTAGAAAAAAGTCAAGTCACAGGATGAAAATACAGTAATATCACAGTAATACCTTCGTACAAAGATGATGTTCATCAGACTTCATTCATTCTATTGCCTGAGTAAAAGCTGGTACATATTTCATTTTTAGATTAAAACTACTTTTTTTTTTTTTTTTAAATTTGACAGATAATGAACTTAGAAGAGAAATGCAGAAGTAAGAAGAAAATGCTGGTTGTTTTTGGGGCAATCACTATTCTATGTGACTAAGTTTCTACTTGCCTAAAAAGAAATTATTGTAAGAGTAAAAATGTTCTATTGGGAGCAACTTATTTAGAACAGACAAATGCTGGTAATAAAGTAAAAACCATTGTTTTACAGGGGGTGCCTCAGTCAGGGTCAAAGGAAGCTCATTAGACCTTCCCAGTATGAAAAACACGGCAAAAAATCCAGACACATACATTGACTTTAGAAAAAGATAAAAATAAATGGATAAAAAGCTTAATTAAAAAATAACATCAGGTTCTTTACATAGCCCTGAACTCTATTGAAAAGCCATTAGAGTGGCATTACCATGCTACTCTATTTGGACATCTGAAAAGGCTTGATTAATTCAGTCCTTTGAGTCACTTAATTTTTTCCATTTCGCTATTTCCAGCTTTTTAGAGCACATGCATTTCTGAGTTTCTGTCCAATTTCCAATACTGTTTGAGTAAGGAGGAGAGGGAGTTGTACCTGTACATGTTGTGTGAAGAAAAAGTGCTGGATTTTGCTATTAGTCATGTTTCTGCACCATTTAAATCTCAAAAACAGAGGAAAATAACACATGAAAAAGTCATACACACAAACCAGAATTTTTTTTTCTTGCCCATTCTACCACTTTTTACAGTCCAGGGAACACAGGGAAGAACATGCCCTGCACAGGGTTAACTGCCTAAGCACAGATGACTCTCAATAGGATTACATGTAGGGTTATAGGGTAGCAAAATAAAAGACAACTGACTGTAGGTAACGTTGACATAGCACAAATGAGGAAGACAAACAGTTAAACTGTTCCTGGACATGACATTTCATCATGACAGTTCTTGAAAGATATAATACAATAATTGAGCAACAGATTCTTCAAATAAGATTAGTCTACATTAATCAAGATGTATTAAAAAAACCCAAAAAACCCTCAGAATTATTGTACAGATGGCGTAGATTATGAAGGCAAGAAAATATGAAGTACCTATGTTCTTGCTGATATAATTTGCAGCATATAAAATATGAGCAGTTATAAATTAAAACATCACACAACTTGATAAAAAATTCTTAACCCAGCATGGAAGATTTGTTTGTGAGAATGAAAGACAGTATTTTTTTTTTTTTGCATTGCATTTGGGGGGGATTTCTTTGTTTTCTATTCAATACAGAGAAGGACAATAGAATAGACGCCTCATGTAATGGAAATTTACAGAAGTAGATTTTCAAAAATGCCTCCAAGGGACTTGCATTATAATGAAAGCATATCCATATAAACAGGGTATCTAACAACAACTACTTTCAGATTACTTGCAAGCTTATAAATGCTATTCAAAATATGAAAAACCCTCACGCCCTCATGACAGGAAGGTAGTCTGAAGTTCTGGATGGCAAGTTGACAGTCCATAAATTACACTTTAAAAGGGAAAAAATTAACCCCATCTCTACTTTCACGCCATTCAAAAGATACAAATCATTTGAATATCCTAATTCCTATGTACTGAAGCTATGGTCCAAAATCTAATCCTCTTTATGTTTTGTCTTTAGCTCCTTGTCAGTTAATATACTAACCCACTGCCATAAATGTGCATGATTTTTAGAGCTATTTTAAGAAAGAAAAATGCAATTCTGTGGTGCTGAAGTCCTGTTCAAGCAAAAGAAACAAAATAATCCAAATTAAAAAAATTCAGATTTGTTTTTAGTATTAATAATTACAAGCAATCATCCATGAACCTAGGTTTCCCCATTCAAATTTTTCTCTTTTAATTTTTTCATTTCATTTCAGAGGCAATTTTTACTCAATATTATTGTACATACAGTCAGTGAATGCACTTACCGTGATCAAGTTTTTGGTACATCTGGAATTTCCCCTTCATCTTGCTTAAACTTCACTATTTAGTCTTTAAAGCATCTCTTTTGAGGGAAAAAAAATCACATATATGTCCTAGTAATGATCCCAGTCTTATTTATCCAGACTCATATCTGGGCAGACACTGGAAGCTTCAAGCTGTCTGAGTCCAGTGCAGTAAACACAATGTCAAGAAGAGTTTTTGTCTCCACACATCCTTACACAGCACTTTCCACTGGTTCTTAAAAGTGCAGAGCATCTGCACATGGGCGAGGCAAACTGCCTGCAGGATCTGATGGTACCTAATCAATATACATTTTACCACTTATAGATGCTAGCATTTAGAATCACAGAGTCAGGTCTGTAGTTTAACTCACTCTCTTCCCAGACAGCTCTGAGCATACACAGAGAATGGCTTTTTGTTACAACTTTTCCTTCTCTGGTACCGCAGTGTTACACTTCAAATATGTAATAAATTAAGCATCAAATATACACTTCACTGCACGAGCTGAAGATTCTTTACAGCTCATCCTTGAAACTGGAAATGAATGTTGGAAGACACTCAAAGAAAGGCCCCTAGCAAATGCCACGTGGTTGGTGAACCCAAAAGTAGGGCCATGATTTAGACCTGCAGCAAACATCAGAAGTCATTCTAGCAGGCCTGGACCTTTCAGAAAAGGGATCACACATTTTTCACACAGAGAGACCAGTTTTGTTCCCTGGGCCACAGACTGAATTACAGATTAGTAAACCCTCACTGCAGGAACATAATATTCAACCTTGAATGCATGCTGTATTGCTCCTGGAGATGTACAGGTAGTTCAACCGTCTGCTCAATGTCGTTTCAGTTTTTCATCAGCTGTTTATCTGCTTCCAGTTCAAAGAACAAAACCAGCCATTGTGAGAAGGCTTAAAAGAGCTATAGGAGATGGAGTTGGCATAGCAGTAGGTGTATGCACCTTTCCCCCAAATGGCTGCAAAAGCACAAATTAGCAATGTGAGAATCAAGGGGGAAAAAAGTCTTACCAGAAGTATTTAGAAAATTCTCAAGATAAAAAGCCAAAGCACAGTCAGGTGGGAAAGGTGAGGCAGTACAGCAGCCCAATGCTCTAGTATTGGGTAGCAGTAGAGGGAGGAAGTACTTCAGCAGTACCTCTAAGCTTTCTTACATGAGAGTGCATTACTACTAACATGCCTGATGGTTCCTGTATTGAGCTGTGATGTAATAGGGCTCTATTTTGTAGAACTTTTTTTTTTTTAATAGTAAACTTGAAATTTTTTTCACTAGAACGATAAACATTTGAAGTTATCCTGAAAATGGAAATACAGAAGTGTTGGCGTGTTCTCAGGCAAGTATAAATGGGCCAGAAGTAAACACAGAGCAGTGGTTATGAGAAGATTCCTACACATCAAGTCATTCTGGATGACATGCTTCCAGTGGGAAGAAGTTGAAGAATGAGGAGAGGAAAAAGTATAACTGCATTTAAGATGCGATGATATAAACTCATAAAGGAATTCCATTGTCTGCTACTTGGGATAAGAAGGGACCAGACTCCACGTCTCACAGGTGTTTTCCAGGCTAAGAGCTCGTACAAATTTATATAACAATTTCTTGGCATTTAGTCTGTTTCAAGTGTGTGGAAGAAATTAATTTTTTTCCATTCAGGAGATTTAATCATTCTAGTATACTAAGCACACAGCCTCTAAAATGAAAAAGTCAACTGCATGTTCTCCACTGCATACAAAGAGTTAATTGTAGAAGCAAGGTTTTAGTTTGAGAAACTAGAGCCAGACTACCTCAAAATGCTCTTATCAGCAGGAGACTGCTTTATTTTAAGCAGCTTTTAAAATAAAGAAATCAATACTTTTAAGAATGGGGAAAGTGGTTTACTTTTTGAGGACAGGTTGAGTAACAAAGCTCTGTCTTGCCACTGACAGAACCAGAGCAGTGATTAAACATGGCCCTTGACTTGTGCTGCCTTTGGCTGCACTAGTGAGCACAGATGCTTTCCAAGGCTGAAAACCAGCAAGTCCTTCATAATACTGTTATGTATAGCTGAAGCAGCACTTCATCCTCATGAACTAAATTTTTTTCATAAGCATTTTACTTGAGTCAAAGGGTTTTTTTCTTTTCAGGGAACCAATGTGCCTCAAAAATGAAGTTAAAAACACTTCAATTGTCAAAAATCATGAGACATTTATTTCCTGTTAAATGACTTCAGCCTCCTCAACCAAAGAGAAAAAACATATTTGATCCCATTAAACTTCACTCAGGATTCAACACTATATCCCAGGAGAGGTAAAAAAAAGCCAATAGCTCTGCAGTTGGAGCTCTCACTGGGAAAGGAAATCAGGAAACTATATTTCAGATTTCCACATCTATTCTCATTCTGTTACAGTGTTGTCTTGGTCTCCCTGTTCCCCAGTAACTTCTACAATTATCAGAGCTGAATAGGTTCAACTGGTGAGGCTACAGTAAACTTTCCTTGGAAGAAGGAACAGAGGGTAGCCTTCAAGAAAACAGGTCAAGACCTAGGCTCTCTACACATCCAACTAGAACACCAACTTGGATGGCCACATCCCTAGACCACCACATTATCAGCTACTACTGACGTGACCTGAGGGTTTGTCTCATCATTGACTCATCAGAAAATGTAAGCTGAGACAAGAAGCTTCCTCATCAGGAAATTTTTTAATTTGCTTTGACACAGTTCTTCCATAAGTTTGGACTCTGAAAAAATTGAATTGTGCAAATCAAACTGCTTAGAAAATTTCTCTATGTAATTTGACAATGTAATTTTTACTATTGTAAAAACTCTCTTTGAAAGAGATATGCAATATATATGCAAGTTCAACCCTCAATTTATTCGCAATTCCAAGTGAGAAAAGACATCTTTTTATGACTGAGATTCTGAAGAAAGAGAACTAACCTATGGAAAGTCGTAAAATATAAATATCTCTTGAGGTGATAGGCTGACCACCACCTTCATCATACGCACAATGATACTAAAAAATGTAAACACATGGTGTAAACTTAACGTTCAGTTAACTGGCTCTTGAGGCAGTTCTTCAGAAAAACAAGCAAGTTATCAATGTTCATTGCAAAAAAACCTCCTGAAAACCTAGCAACATCCCACACATAAATAATCTAAGTTGAAAGTGCATATAGTACCATCACCACAAGGAAGCAGAACAAAGAAAGAGAAAGAAGAGTAAAAGGAATAGAAGACCTCAGGGCCTGAGCTAGCAACAGTAAAATAATTTTTCTTTTTAAGAGTGGAAGCAGGGAAGTAACATAAGAACAATACTTTGGCCCAATGATCAACCAACTGTGTGCATTGTACTACACTCAAGAACATTCAGAATTCCTCACCACAAAAGACAGTGTCACTAAGGGTGACTGGGCAATGGAAGAGGAGACATGGGGGCTTTGATTTGGCCAAAATGAACTGATATGGTAACCTACACCACAAACAAAGATTAAAACAGCAGATTAACCATCTGTTTTCTCAGATTTCTGTTTGCTCTAGTCCACAATTTTCTCTTGTTCACTTTTAAAGTCTTATTCACCATTGACTCTAATGTATTATGATAAAATCAAGTACTCCAATGTACTGCTCTGATAAATACTGCTATGAGATGGGACTGCATTCAGTCTTACATATTACATGCCCAAGCATTGAAAGTATGCTTGGAAAAATGCTGCATGCATTGTTGCCAGCTGTGTGCTGCAGTTTAGAATTAAAAGTTCTTCTAGCTGATGTCAGTACTTGGGAAAGTTCTTTGGAAACTGATCACTGATATCTTGGGTCTCTGTCTTCTGAGAAAAGTCTATTTGAAATCTGTTTTCCTACTAATTTTCAGACTGATATCAGCAGTGCAAATAAGTTAAAATTAAGTCAAGCCTTCATGTCACTAATTTCTCTTCCTTCCGACTTGCAAAGTCCCACCATCTGCTCCTACTCAGCAGAAAGAAAGCAGCATCATTATTTCCTTAGAAAGCATTTGCATCACCACAGGTGGCCAGGAGATAATAGGAAAACAGCCATTTTTTGCAGCATTTTCCATTCATGCTGTCTGTCTCTCTGCTTCCTTGGGGAAGCATTATTTCAGAAACAGATGACAGCCTAGTCAGGCATCATGACTGCAAATGGCACAAGGGGAAGTGCCTATCCCAAACTGTCAAACATGACTGCATAAAATCACATCATAACACAGCAAAAAAAGATACCATCCAGAAGACTTTATTTAGCCCTTTGATTATAGAATGTGCTGAAGAGAATGATAAATCAAAAAGGCATTAACAGCTGTACTCAACACAGTAAGAGCATTAAATAGAAGCACTGAAAAGAGATGTAGAGATATAGCAAAGCCAAAAGCAAATCACAAATAAAGAAAGACAAAAGAAGACAATATTTTTTTAGTGACACTTGAAAAGTAGTCATTACTGGACCCTTCAGTGTGAAGCAATTAAGTTCTTCAAACAAGGAACTCAGTATGAATAATGTATGCTCAGTTTTCTTCTCAAAACACCTACAAAATTATAAAAGAAAGCCCCTATCACAAAATAATTTTTCATTCAGAATTTAGGTGTTTTAAACCTAATGCTCAGAAACAACACAAAGTTACTTGAAAAGCTTGTCAGAAGAAAAGTAGGAACTTGCTATGAAAGAAAAAACTGCTTGTAGCTTAAGACTATACAATGTGAACTGGAAAATCTGAAATGGGAAGTCATAATTAAGGACTACACATCCACAGTGTGTGTTAATTGCAATTACTGGATAAAATTCAAACAGCAAGTACTGTCAGTTTTTCTTAGCACTGAGATGTTTAAGAAAGTTGCCTCATATTAATAGGAAAAAGCCAGCTTCTTCCTTGCTATGAACAGATTAAATTCTAATGCAAATATTTATAATTTATACACATTACTGATGGCTCTCTGAAGATAGTTATCTTATACCTTTGATGATTATTAAGAGAGGAGCTAAGCAGATGAGATCTCTACTTATTAAAAACTGATCTTCCAACAGGAAGGAAAAACTTGCCTGTTGTTACATTCTTCCCAAAGATGACCCTTTAGACATGTCAATTTCGGGATTATTTTACTCTACTAAGATAATATAATGAGGTACCATGATAAAAAGCTTAAGACTGCAGCTGCACTACATTAGGAAGGTAGGTAGTGACAAGTGAGAAGACAAGGGGCAAAGGCCTCAAGCTGCACCAGGGGAGGTTTAGATTGGGTATAAGGTAAGATTTCTTAATTGAAAGGGTAGTCAGGCATTGAACAGGCTGCCCAGGGAAGTGGTGGAATTACCATAACTGGAAGCATTCAAAAGGAATGTGGATGTGGCACTTGGGAATATGTTTTAATGGTGAAGATTTAAAGGTTGGACTTGGTGATCTTAGAGGTCTTTGCCAACCTTAACAATTCTATGATTCTATGGTCTATGAATCGAAGACTTTTTCACAAGGCATTAATGTCTTGCATATCATTCACTCAGAAGATATTTTGTTTTAATTTGAATCTTTAGAAACCGTCTTGAATTACTCTCAACTGCAAAAAAGGGGAAAATTTAAAAGGCTATAGCTATTCAAAAGGCAATCAATTTTTTCAGAGAACACACTTTTTGTAGGCTTTTACTAATCTATCTTTCTAAGTTGCCCATTTACTTGCTCAACTTTATTTTTTAGTTAAACTCTGTTTTTATTTTATAAAATACTAGCAGAAGCATGAAAGACTAAAGATAGCCTGATGAGTAAGTTGTCATGACATAAATGAAGCAATAATTAGCAGCCTCCCTTGCAAATGGGAAACTAGCAGTAAGGGCAACGTATGTCTAGACAGAGAATCTGCCACTGAGCATTTACTTACTCTTTAAGATACTCTTTACATTGTAAGAGTAGGTAGGAAGAGCTAGAACAAAAGCTTCCACTGCTTCCCAATAGCCAAATCTTAAAAACACCAACCCTTCTCTATTTATGTTACTTTTAAAGCTTTGTTCAACTTGTATTTTTCAGACTAATCTTTTTTCTGGGCAACTGCCATCAGCTGTTTCAAAAGAAATGATTGATAAAACAGGCCAAGATTGAACATGTAAGTTTTCTCACAAGTTCCTAAAACAGTTCTAAAATTTCTGTCCTTTGGGCTAATTTGACAAAATGTTCAGAGATACTTCATGAACATGTAATTTCCAATCATCATTAAAAACTATCCAAAGACCTGACTAATATATAAGCCTTTGGAAACTGGACACTATCCTCAGCATAAATGTGGTGACAGCTGTTAGTTCTCTGAAGATTTGTGCTCTAATTTGGCATTTGTTGATCCCCCATGTTTGCCATATATGAAAAAAGGAGTAAGCATCACATCCACAAACCATAGTGTACACCAGAGACACAAGTGCCAAGAATTTAAATTAAACTGAATTCTAGAAGCCATTATAAAACTAGCCCAAGAAACTAAGAGCTGTGAAAGTTATCTTTACTTTTAATTTACTGCTAAATTGCAGCCAGTCAAAGGGGAAGAGAACGAAATAGGATCCAAAAAGAAAGGAAAGAGGGCATGTACTATTTTTTAATGGCCTAAACTGAAGCCTTGAATATCTTGGGAGCAAAAAAGCAAACCAGATCTCTTGCATTACTGAGAAAACAGACAAAAGATTTGGACAAATATTTCTAAGAGAGAGAGAAGTAGAGGTGACCAGCAGGCATGAATAATAAAGAAAATGAGAATATAATCAAAATTTACAATTGCAAACATTTCAAGAGATTTCAGCATTAGCCATGTTAAATTAAATTCACTAGAGGCCATCCAGAAAAGGGGATCAGAGTGAGAGAATAGGAATTTAAAATAATCTGTTTATATTCATCTCAAGCCATGAGCAATAGATCATAGAGTGAACAAAACTTACTGAAATGTTTTCATAAACTGTAACCTATCATCTTCAAAAAATAAAGTCTGTGGGACCACACTTAAGCAAGAAGGGAATAATGGATTTTATTCATTAAAAAAAATAGTACTTAAAAGTTCAGAAATGCAAGGGATAAGTCACAAAAGGAGAAAATTATTCAAAGATGGTTTTCAGTGGAAAAAGTGTTGGAAATTATGCAAAAAAAAAAAAAATTCTGAAAGAGTGACCTAAGAGACTTTGCAAGCACCAGACTAAGATGAAAATCAAGATAGCCCAAGTAACACTAAGGAACAGGCAAGCACCATGGAGGCAAGCACCATGGCTTCATGAAGAAGGGAGGAAGGCCAACAAGGTGGTAGGGACCACGACAGGGCTACAGGAGCTTTGCTGATGGCAATTTCAGCTAAGTGAAAAGGATATCAGCTAAACTGGAGGCAATCCAAAAATGAACTAGGGGTCTGATGAGCTCAGAGATGAGCTAAGAATATGGGTCTGGCTCTGCTCCTAATTTTGGAGTTAGGTCAAAGAAGATGCACCTCTTAGTTCAAGTTGGGTGAAATTTAGGTATTAAGGCTAGTCCTTAAGTCCTGATTCCTATGTCTTTAAAATAAGCTGGTAGGTCGACATTCAAGTTTTGGTCTAATGAATTTAAAAAATGCAAACAAACAAACAAGAATAGGAAAAAAAACCCCAAAGTATACACATGGAAAGAGATGCAATAGAGGACACAACTAACCAACCTTACATGTCCTTTTTAAAGTAATATTCAGCATAACCATATTTTTTTTTCAAGCTATGTTTTAATTGTTTAATTCCCTAACATAACAATTAGCATTTTTTTCCTGTAAAACACTTTAAATTTACTCTAAGAAGCAAGGAGATGCACAATTTTTAAGTTTTAAGCCATTACAATTTATACTGCAAGTTCTAGGTATTTTTGTTTTGGAGAACGTATAATGAATAAACTGATAGGTGTTTCTGTAATGTGCTTGGTCACCAAGGCTGGAGTAGAAACATATTGCAAAACTCAGCACCAGCAGCTCTCAGCTCTGCACCACGTGGAATTCAATTATGGAGAACTGGTGTTCAAGACAGCTGTATGCCCCTTTGAAGTACGGAGAACTACTGGTTACATAACAGGGCTCTACACCACTTCTGATTGTTTTACCAGGAGTGTGATCTATTTAGGGGATTTATACAGAAAAATAGTCACAGAAGCTGTGACATTTGTGGCTTACTGGTAGACTGAGTCAAATTAAGATCACTCCTAATCCAGCAACATCTTAAATTCCTGACCTTGACAGATAACCATATTGGCACTAGGCTACTACTATGTCCCTCCTTTAGGATATGTTAAACAAAAGATAACTAAAATATCAGAAAAAGCATAGTATATCAGTTTAAAAAAAGAGTCTTTTCTGTTTCTTTGCAAACTTTGAATTTGATAAAACATCTATTTAGAATGCAAAGGAAGCTTTTTAAAAATATGTTATTCAATATTCTAAAGGAGATTGCTTAATATATGGTAACAGCAGGAGAGTGGAAAACACTACCCAACTCTTTTAAACAACCTGAAAAATAAGAAGCTTATCTTTTCTGGTAACTTTTATGAGTATATTTAACTACAAGCACTTTCAAATGCTGTGTGATTTTAAGTTGCCTGAATAACCTCAGTTTTATAGTTTACTGCATTTTTCAATTAATTTCAAAATCCAGTTTAAAAAAAACCGTTTCAAATGTTGCATCTTAAAAAAAAAAAAAAACAAACAGTAACATCAAAATCAAAACATAAACATAAAATATTTTTAGAGAACTTTGTAGATAAACTGCATTATTTAGGAAAGCTTGTATAAGAATTCATCGGAAAAAAAAAATGGAAAAATTCTTGCAGTTTTCCCTTTTCCAATAGTTTTTCCAGAAACTATTCTTCAGGAAAGATGAGCAAGATTTAAAGAGTTAAGAAGTAATCATGTTCTCTCTATGCCAACCCTTTTTTGAGTGTTTGTAACCAAACTGCAGCTTAATGTGTAGAGTAGGGATGATCTTAACTAGATCAGCAAGACATTAATTAGATTAGTTAATGTTTGTATACTATTTTGAAGCTAATGAGTTGAGAGAAAAACCCTAATTATCTTTAGCCACATAAAACAGTACAAAGTGCCATAGGTTAGAACAAGAAGATCCTAATGTTGAATTAATTATCCAAGAGAAAGGAAAAGGATGTAAGGCTATGTCTACACCCAGGCTTGTAACAGTAGAAAAAACACCTGGCCAGATAGCCCACAGGTACAGATAACACTACTGCTGGAATACCAGCATATTTACATTGACCCCTGCACTTTTTTGCATCAAAAGTATTTTCAGTGGGAAAAAAAAAAAAAAAAAAAAAGCCTAGCATAGACATTTAGTTTGTGTTCTGTGAAATTTTGCAACATGCTGTTTTCTGATTTTCCTTTGATTTATATTTTTTTTAGGTGAAGCAGCTATTGATGGAAATCTTGGTAGTCATACAAAGTGCTTTGATTCAAAGAAGACAACAATGAAAACTGCAAATGAAGAACAGACTAAGACTGAGATATGACTTAAGAAGTTATGAAATCAAGTTACAGGAGAACATGCTTATGTGGATACAAAAGCGTACATACCTGAATGCAGAAAAATAGCTGGTCACTCTCCTAAGGGCAATTTTCATTAAAATGACAAACCAAATTCTTTCAGGAGGGATAAACTATTAGAAAATCATGTCTTGCTTCACAAAAGAGACAAAAGACAACTTTTTCAGTACTTACATCAAACGTGGGTGTGCTTTGCTTGGCACTCTGGTTACACGGCTCTCTGAAGCAGTCAGTGAATGGAAGCAAGAGACCCATTGCAATAATGCGAGAACAGAGTTTTTCTGCTTCTTCTTGTGGTGCATTTTCCTGCTGGCTGAAGAGCTTTTCCAGCAGAGTTCGTCCTGCCAAAGTGATGAGAGAGCAATAAGAATTTGTAGCCATACCCTGGACACAAGTATTTAGGCATTGCAATGTGTGTTGAAAATATGAATTATTAGAAGTAAAAAATATTAAATAAAAAATATTCTAAAGAAATGTATCTGATAGTAAGTCTTTAATATAAAATATTTCTACATAATGATTACAAGTGATCTGGAGCCTGATTAATTATGATCAAGAAAATTTTCAAGAAAATATATGTATATATTATTTGTGCTGGCTGCACTGTGAAGTAGGAACAAAAACCATGAGTTGTTGTTATAGCATCAATTTCCCACACAATTTTTCTGAAGGGAAAATCAAGATATTAGCAAGAGAAGAAACAACTTTTTCCAAAGATGTCACACAAAGTTAGTACAGAGTCTATCCTGACAACTCCTGGAATGAGTCTTTGTTTTTTGAAACATAAAACTGTTATAGTCTTTGAGAAATTTTGTTGTGTTTCTTTGGAGAAGTTCTCAATAAAAGAATAGTAACAAAAAACTCTCATAACTATTCTGTGTAAAATTGTATTGTAGACAGCTCCAGAGTGGTGGAGTGCTCCAAACTAAAATGCAGTATCACATGCAGCAATTCAGAGAAGTAAAGCTCATAAAGAGCAATAAGATACTTATTTGTCTTATAGGGCCAGATTTCATTATCAAACCCTTTTCTTTTGTTATCCAACCAGAAAATGAAGAGAAAGCATAGGTTATATAATATATAAGAGGAGAAAATCTTAGTGGTATGAAATAAGACGATGCTTTGTGAATTTAGCCAGAAATAGACTATACAAATTAGTAACATACGCAGGTTTCAGTAAGATCTACATTGTAAGAATATTAAGTTGCTTAAGCTCTTAAATGTCAGATGTAAAAAGATGCCAAAGTTCAGACTCACATGATATGGATAAAGAGGTAAAATATATCTATTGAAAGAGAAAAGACAAATGGAGCAATAAAATTAATTTCATGTTTGAGTATAAACTAGATGGGAATGAAGCTTGTACCTAAATGAGTTTCTATAGCCTGTTTTTTCCACCCACTCATTCAAAGTCTAAGGTATTTAAAAAAAAAAAAAACAAAACAAAACCCAAAACTGTGTAAGAAACCATTTTAGTGTAATTTAGCATAATAACAATAATATTGATAATTATAATTCTACTGGTTTTTACATGCAAGATTTCTGATTGAACATTGACTTTATTCAAAATGTAAAATTTCCCAGGCTTTCTGAACATACTAAAAAGGTTTTTCTTTTAAACATCTGGAAGCAATTTTAAAAGGATACTGTACGTCACATTTGGCTAGAAGTTTCTGTAATATTTTAATTACATGTGGCAATACACTCTAAAATAATGTATTAAAATGTTGGAAGCTGTTTCTAAGATTTTCTTCTCCACATCTAAAGATCTGATAATTATCTGATTATTAGTCCAAGTTTGCTAGCCCTTTATGAGGCAAAATGCAATACATTCAAGGGAATAAAACAGGAGATAAGCTATGAGATTAACTTGTACAAGACATAATTTTTGTTACATTTCCCAGTTAGTTTGCCTCTGTTCCTTGGCTACACCACCTAAAATGCAATGCCAATAAAACTGCTTATTCAGCATATCCCGCTATCAGAGTTCAGCTGTTAATTCTTTAAAATAATTTATTAGTTCGAGGCATCTTTCTTGCTGACCACAGAAGCTCACTTTGCCCACACCCAAAAGAAAAATTATGACAAGAAAATGACACATTTCTGCATGCTATGTTATGTATTGAAATGTTATCCACGACTACTGAATGTCGGACTTGATAGATTTTCTTTTTTTTTCCCCCCTGGACATTTCAACATTTAAATAATCTTGTCATGTTTAGAGAGTCTTCTCATGCATATTCAAAACCAGAATAACCCCTTCCTTTTGCTTTGACCTAATTAGAACCAAAAATTTCTGTAAATTACAAAACAGGATATGAAGCTTCCCCCCCTTAATTCACCCTGCCATTTGCTAATTTTTATAGCATTTAACTGTCTTGCTGAAGTTGAAATATATTGTTCAGAATCTTAATTGCTATTCAGCTGGAGTTTAATTTTCATAGCAGTTTTAAACTATTTTTTAAAAAACTTTATTATTCAAACAACAGAAATAAGTATATGTGTAAAAAAAGTCATTAATGCATTTAATTATTCAGATTATGGGAAGAGAAATTATATAATTTTGTACACCTGAGCATGCAGTAGTCTTGGAATAAATAAGATAGTAAAAACTATTTAATTATATTAGCAAGTATTTCTTAACCTAGAAGAATTAACAATTTGATTTAAACTGATTTTAGGCTAAATTTCAGTCAACTACAAGATTTGAACTACAATTTTACAATGTTAGTTTATGAATAAAAGGCAGCAGCAACAGCTTTTGGCCTCAGACACCTTAATCATTCATGAGGTAATTACATGAAGCAATACCTTCTGGAGGTGAAAACATTTGCAAATAATCTGGAATAATTAAATGATGAATAATTTGATAATTATTAGATGATTGGCTAATTTCTGCTACAGGTTTAAATGGAATGGCAAAAAATTTCTCTTGACTGCCTTTACCTGCCATGAAAACAGTAAAAATTAAAACCAAGGTCTCTGAGTTCTCTTTTTATCCCTAAGAGGTTAAATTACCACTATTCACATTTAAAACATTTCTTCCTGGAAATCCCAGGTCATGAAGTTCTTGAACCCAATTCTTACCTTTCCCTTAATTATTTTGGCAAGGCGTGGGAAGCATACTAAATTTAGAATTAGACAAGAACTTCAGCTTTAGATCAAATAAGTATTCTGATGCCCCTGCCAAAAATCTTCAGCAAGTAAGATGACTATAAACTCAGAAGATATTTTTTTTAGGAGCTTAGAATAACTTATTAAACCCCAGTGAGGGATAAAAAGGCTTTCATTTTTCTTCTATTGTAAAGGATTACACAATTAATCAACTAAAAGAATGAGAACATGAGATTAAGTTTGGAAGTATCAGGTATTCTGGCCTTCTGTGTATATTTTGTTATAATTTTGCTACTGTGACTCAGCCAGAATCTTCTGGCTCAGCTTCCAAGTTCCTTGTTCTCCACCTCTATATGGCCTGCCTCTTTCTCCCATGACCATGAAGATGAAGAACTATTGATCTTGTCTCCTCCACTATGACACAACAGATCCTCATCCAATCCCTATGATCAAGAATTGAACACCATTGTTCATGAAAGCCATCTCTGTAGAATATGTAATTTATTCACTACTGAAGGAAAATTCACATGTTCCAGTATGGCTTCCATTCATACTGTCTCCCTGTATGAAAAATGTGGGTAAAAGAGTGTTCAATATTGTCCACAGATAAACACAAGCAAATCCTGACTCAATGAATTCACCTTATAGATCTTTGTTATGCCCAGAAGACAAGCCTTTCAAAGAGCTACAGGGTAAGAAAATCCTTAAGAAGCAGCAATATCATAAAATTGTTGTTAGCTTTGAATTTGCTTAATTATCAAGGGGAGGAAGAGACATGAATGGAAGTGAAAATAGGAAGAAAAATGGAGTAGTTGTACTCACAGTCATACTGAAAACATACACACTGAGGCACTGTGCTGCAGCAGGACTTGCAGGAGTGCTTCCCTGAGGATCTTGCTGTTATAACCTCACATTTATCTTTAAAGATGTTCTTCTGTCCTCCTTACGCTGGATTTGCAAAAGCCCGGGAGGGCCACTGACAGTGAGCCCCAGTTGAGACTAATGATTAAAATGAATTATATTCCAAAAGCTCCCCCTTCTGCCTGTCTCAGTGATTGTCTCTCCAAAAAACCAGAGCACTACATCACACTTTCACCATTAACACAGCAGTTGCATCAGTACATCTTAACCTACACAAACACTAGAGACAGACTTTCCATTTTTGTTCTTCCTAATGCAGAGTGAACAGCTTCAGAAAAGCACCAGTTCTGAACACCCTATTCAGTCACCTCAAGAGCTAACTTGACTGCTGTACATATTGCTCACATCTTCAAAAGCTGAAATCTGCTTGCTTCCTTTTCCCCTTTTTATTCCTTTTTTTGGTCCATTTTAGTAAGATCAGAAATGCTTACACAGCAAAGTGATTTCATGAGCTTTGAAGCCAAATGTGCCACAGGCCTTGCTCTGTTTTTGGGAAACATTACAGGAAATAAAGGAAAAGGAAGAAGAAATACACAAAATGGTGAATTTCCATTTAGAATATTTTCTTTTAGTCCTGCAAAATGTGAAAAGATAACTATAGTATTCTTACGATTTCTCATTTAGAAAGGATTTCAATTATGAAAATAGTTTTATAAACAAAGACTAACAACAACAACAACAACCCAAACTAAAAAAAAAACCAGAGTGAAAACAGGAGGGAAAAAGTTAGGAAGCATTCAAAATTTAGGAAATGCTGTACTTCAGCTACCTGCTGTTCCATATTAGTCTAAATCATTCCTTCATTCCAATTCTTTTTCTATCTCCTTTGCTGGCAGCAAGGTGGCAGCTAACTCAGGCCTCAGTCATCTGGCAAAGCACCTGAACAGTGCAGCACCAAACATGCCCCAGCATGCCAGAAGAGAGCAAACATGTCAGAGACAAAAATACTGCAAAGATGTTCATATTTTTAGCTGAGATAGCAATTGCAGCTACATTTAATTTCTTAAATAATTTTCAGTACATATTCACCCATTCATTGTATTTGCTCAAAATATATGGCAAAAGCTTAATGAATAATTTTTCAGGGCAAATCAATCCCACTCCATTTTCACCTTTTTGCTGTTCAGCATACTTTACCAGGTCTCAAATATTTCAAGCAGACCAATATTTTGTATATAAAATTATTACCTCAATGATTAAAAAAAAATTGAAGTTCTTTAATGTTTTTATTTCATTTGACAATCTTTTCAAATTTCCAGTTTTACAGCTAAGCTGTACCACTCAGCCTAAATATAATGTGCAACACCTGACTTCTGAGAAAGAAAAGGTTTTCCAAGACACACATGTAACCTGGGGAACGAAACAGAAATCGGTATTCTCGCCAACTTTTCATCAAATAATAAGCCCAAGTACTGCAGAAATGCATATTAAATATGCATTTGCAGTATAAAAGAAGCAATTTAATTTTGTCTGTTGTTTGCCTGAAGACTGACCTGGGAGATTACACCCAAAATTCCAGGATTAGAAACTTCATTTATTGTTCTCTTTCACTGCAGAGTTTCTAATCCTCTTCAGATTTAGATTGGTAAACTGTTCTAGATTTCTCATCCTGTGAGGTTGCTTTAGCTGTTTTGTTTTCTGTTTTCTGGGGTTTTTTTTAGTTTTTAAATTTTTTTTAAGGGATTGAATTTTTATTGACAGATAGTTTCCTAAAATCATGTGACATGTTTCTGACAGCCTGGTTACATAAAACATAGAAAACCTAATAAGCAACAGGCCTCCACATAATATTGTTTCATAACAAAAAGAAAAAAAAAAGCCTTCTGCTTGGAATAATAAACAAAATAACATACTTTTTGAGTCTATAACTTCTAGGTAACATAAACCTTAAATATAACAAAATTGGTCAAGGTCTAGGGTTGGGGCACACATTCCTATAATACTGTCAAATATATTTCCTTTTGTTCTTATTATCAGTGATAATTGATAGTTGATCTCTGCTTTCACTGATTGTATAAAAGCCTATATTTCTAGGGGGAAAAAAAGCCCATAGATTTTATAAGATGGATATCTTTATATATTTATACTGTATATTGTCATATTATACATAAAATATTGTTTTTTCATATTTACATCTTATATTTTAATATTTAGAACATAATAAAGTTAGGATAATAAAGTTAGGGATTTAGAACATTAATAAAGTTTGGAAATACCAAAGAAGATTTTCCTTCTTTCTCTGATGTTCTGCCTCCAGATTTCCTGGCTATGTTCACATGGATGGTATGAACTAAACCCACACATCATCTTAAATTCAGAAGTCAAAGTAGAAAGCCTGTCTAAGCCTAAGAATTAAGAAAAAGACATAACACTATCTCCCTCATTCCAGCAGTTTTCTATGCTGCCTACACACAGTTTCAAAGTCAGAAATATCTATTTATTAAATTACAGAGAATAATGTATTGATTGAATAGATTCATAGACTATTCAAACAACTAGAATACAACTGTCAATTATTAGATTTACATTAATCAGCCCTGTACTTGATTGTCAGAGTAAACACTATGCTTTATCTTGCCAAGTTGTCTGAATTTCTTGGCATCTCAATCTTGCTCCTTTTACAACGTCCTATCTCTCAGTATCTTTGTTTAGTATTAAAAATTTTCCATGTAACTCTTCACCAGCTCTAAGGATAGGACCAGAGTACATCAACCCCTGTGCAACTCAAGCAAGTATTTTTTTCCTTTATTTTAGCCTTACATTTATCACTAAAAATTTAAACAGATTCTGGGTTGCACAAGACAGCTTTAATATAAACTGAGATTTCAACTCAGCTAAGAATGAGCATCATATTACACAGAAAAAGAAAGAGCATCACACAATGATAACAGCTTCAGGTGCTTGAGACATCCCAAAGAGAGCTAAGGAACAAGTGTGCATGCTCCCTTTTGGAAACAAGGGCATTAGCTGCCACTGGAGGAGAATGCCCCCAGGGCCACCACAGTTCAAGCAGGGCAAAAGTAACACCTCAGCCAAATGGCCCTGAAATTCTTCCAGAAATGCCCTGATGGAAAAAGCAGAGGTCTGACAAGATTTGAAAAAAGGATTCTACAAAATTAAAGGTTAAATAGAGAGATCATTGAATTAAGGAAGTAAAAATTCTCCCTAGAAAGGATATTACAGTTTTCAAAAAAACCTGCATCTCCTACTTGATCTATGGTTCTCCTTGACTGAACCAAGCAGTTGTATATTAAAACAACCTGTTCATTTGTGCTGACTATGAGACATGACAACACCACCAATTTCAGCATATAACCATATAACTTAAACAGACACCATATTTCAACAAATCATGCTAGAAAGCATGTGAAAATCTAATTAATGCAAACTTTCATCCTGATGAATAAAGTCCTAAAGTCAGTTCTTAATTTTGAAATTTGGGTCATAATATAGAAAGACAGAAGTAGAATGAAAATTTTACTTGGTAGTGAAAAATATCAAGTCCTACAAGTGCCATGGTCAGGACAAAGGTCAGGACACAGGCTGACTCTTGTGTTAATTATGTAATAAACTTTCCACAGCCTGACTGAGCCCATCAATCACAGTACTAGGGGGGAGCAGGCCAAAATAATGCAGTTCCTCTGGTGGCAGTGAAGTAACATGACAGAGTCCCTTATCTAAAGCCACCAGGACTTTTTTTCTTAGGAAAAATAATTTGCAGTATTACCATTATGTACAGAAATGCAGATGAGTGCCTTCTTACCACTCTTGTGTTGTCTAGAAAGCAGGGGTAAATAAAATACTACCAATGTAGTCTTATTGATCTTTGCTAAAACCATGCTGCATTTTGTTGTTTTTCTTTACCCTTTTTTCATATACTCAACAGTTAATTATATCTTATAATTTCCTCCTTCAAGATTTGTTCCAAAGACTTGCTTGCTGCTGCAGTCAAAAACAAGATAAAATTGGCTTGATTATTTGCAATAACAATATTTTACTTTTTATAAAAAGCAGGTATCATATCTTTGCCATCACCAGAGCTTCAAAATATATTAAAATATTTGTGATAGACTGTCACAGTGCTTTCAGCATTCTTCGAGATTAGCAAGTCTGTGAAGCACTCTGTCTCCCTAACTTGAACATAAGCTCTTTGAAATTTTGCTTCCATGGTGACTAAGATTTTACACCTTTCCCCCACAGTGAATTTTTTTACATATGACATATGTATAACAGGATAAGCTGAGACAGAATATTAAACTATTCTTTTATCCCTACCTTTTGCTATATGTCATTTATACATGAAATTTAGTGACATATACAGGAAAAAGTAAGAACACCTCTTTCAGAAGTATTCATATAGTAACTTTCAGAAGCTGAAGATTTTAAAATTATTGTTAAATACCAGACAATTCCTCAATTATGATATAGCAGTGGCACAGAGTACGAAATACTTTTCTAAAAATATCAACAAGATGTCCCCGTGATAATTGATTAAATGATATGTCTCCTTCCACATGATTTCTCTTTAGGTTCTAATGCAGTACCATTGCAGCTTACATAGGTACATTTATAAAGCTTCCCTAATTATACCAATTTATTATGAAGGAGAACCTATATGTGTCTGTCTAGAAAATCTTTTAGGCACCATATGCATCTTTGGCAAATTTCATATTGTGTTTTCCAGGTACTTAGCTTCCTCTCAGCAAGTATTTAATTCTGTCTCTTTACCCTTTTAGTTTCTGTGGTGATTTGTGATGTGAAGGCAGTAGTCTGTGCCAGGTTCTCACAGACTGCTGGAAAGCCACAATTCTTTCTGTCTAGCTCTTTTAAAATAAGAAGCTCCTCGTATGTCTTTTTGGGCATCTATTACTAACAGCACCTTTTGTCAGTCCAACCTGATACACACTATTCCTTTCAACACAATTTTGTAAAACTGTAGTCCCGATGGCTTGACATTTTATTCCACATTCATACAGTCTGGCCTATCACTACCTTAGAAGTAAATTCTCAATCTCCAGCTTGTGTGCTCAAGCAACCAAAAGTCACAAGACACAACTGAACCCAACCAAACTAGGTGGTATTTAAAGTGGGACACAAATAACACATTTCCTTCAACCTACTCATTAGCTCCCAGGCATGCCTAGCTTTCTTCTCCCTCCATGAGCTGTGTTCCCAAGGCCTACTAATCTCCAACTTTAATGACTGCTTTTAAATATTTATCAAGATGTACAAAAAGCTTTTCTTTGTATCCATAAACAAAAAACTGTTAGATGAAGAAAAGGCAAAAGCAGAAAGTTAGAACTACATTCCATAAATAGTAAAAACTAGACATGCACATCTATGTATTTGTGCGATATGTTCTTCTAGACTTCATTTGAAGGAAAACTACAAACACAGCTCCCTTGCTATAACTGGGCCTTTATGTTCCTTCACTGATGCAATCAAATTACATATTTCCCTCAACAATTTCTCTGCATAAATTATTTCTTGACTCTTTGCATGACAAAATAGTACTTGGATACACAACCTCTTTTATGAAGGCAATTTTTTTTTTTTTTATGAAAACTCCCTTTTCTTCCATGACTTTAAAGATGTGTTAATGTAGACAGCTATTGTGATACTATAGCATAGATTTCTTTTTTACAGTGATTTTTTTCCTTATCAGTGTAAGGAAGAAGAAAGGATAGGTGTTTCTTTTTCCCTGGTACATACTATCTCTGCATCTTCAAGGGACATCTGAGACAGATCTTCTCAGCATCAAATGAACTCTAGAATGAAAGGTGCCTTCTGTAATTAGTTCCACAGTAAAGTTATCTGTGTTTTCTCCTGATTCAAATTCACACCAGGTTCAGACATTGCTGATAACTTTTATATAGATCCTGAGACCAAAAAATTCATACTTACACTGATAAATAAGAATGTCTCAATAAATCTCATTTGTGACTAGGCTTTCCTGCCACTACTTACCTATATATGCCAAGACTCAAAAAGATGACATTGCCAATATTTATCTACTTCCATATTTTTTTATCTACTTCTATATTTAGCTTTATACATATTAGGGTTTACTTTTACAACTTGTGATGTTTACACACACAATCTCATAACCACTGCTTCTTACTGTTGCAAAACTGCTAACTTACTTAATGGTTCTACTTCTGTGCAACTACAGATGGAAGAAGTCATGGTCAGTATGACCATGGTCAGTATTTTATCTGAGAATAAAACAAGGTTTAGCACCAGAAAACCTAACTCACTTCCTGGTCAGAAAGCTAGCTATTTCTATCTGAGTGAAGAAAAAATCTGGACAGCACCAACATGGAAATAAAAGGAGGAACAGTCCTTTTTTCACTCAAGGTAAAAAAGCCCACCTTGTCCCTAATTTTCTTTACATGAACTGAAATGTAGGAATGCAGGAAGCTGCTGCTGCTTAGAGAAAAGAGTAGCTCCTGAACCCACTTTGCTGCCTTTTCTAAAGCATTTAATGAAATGCAGCTAGCCTTCTATTATCATATCAAGAGGCAGGAATGAAGTGACACAATGTAAAGTCCTAACATCTGTCCATCACCTTCCTGTCACAGCTTCTTTTTGCTTTTGCCCTGTTCCCTTTGTACCAACTCACCCCATTCCCAAAAAAAGATCAACTGCCTGTATCAAAGTAAGTTTCCAGAAACTTGCAGTCCAGCTAAGTGCTACAGAATCATGTTTTTAAAAGTACCTAAAAATAACCAGAGCTGCAGTCACCCACACCTACACATATATGGTTCATCACCGCTACTCCTTATGTAAGCTGAAATTTTGGCAGAGGTAGTTCATAAGGAATACACTTAGCCATATCCTGAGCTTGATAAAAACACTAAACAAACAAAATATCTTGGGTAAATAGTATTTTGGTAGTTTTTTATCACCATTATTCACATTAAAACTTAATCCTTCATATACAGTCAGCTTAAAATATCCCTAGAGTTGCTTTTGAAATCCAAGGTTTTTCTCCTTAGAACAGCACAAGAGAAAAAAAAAAGGCCTGTTTTGAGAAATATTTTGGGGTGGTTTTTTTCTGCAAATAAATTCTAAACACAGGGCGTTTTTTGTTGTTGTTGGGGTTTTTTTTTTGTTGTTGTTGATTTTTGGGGGTTTTTTTGTTTGTTTTCTTGGGTTTTGGGTTTTTTTTGTTTGTTTTCTTGGTTTTTTTGGGTTGTTTTTTTTTTG
>VZRH01000179.1:0-60316 GCA_013397555.1 Urocynchramus pylzowi | reverse complement strand
TTTTTTTTTTTTTTTTTTTAATAGAGCAATCATGTCCCAAGCTATAAAAAATACAGGTATATTTAAAAAAAAAATACAGCACAATTAGATCCAAGAAATATAATCTAACTTAACCTCCACATGATTATTCCCACAGGAATAATCCACTGCTCATTTCACAGAAACGAAGTCACTGAAGCACACAACATCCTCGAATGGCCAGTTCCAGACAGATGCCTTGTGTGATGGATATTCTAGTGCTACTGTGTCTCAGAACCAAGTAGAGCTGCAGACTTCAGCTAGAAATTGTCCCTTTCCTTTCCCCTTCTGCACCCCAAAAAAGACCATCAGACAACCAAGACCACACATTCCTACTCCACACATGTCAGGCTGCCAGTCATAGCTCAGAATGTGGTTGCCCAATAGATAGAGCCACTCAATCTCATGACCAAAACCTGATACTCCCAATGAAGTTCTAGATAAAGATCAAAGTATTAATCATGAGATCCCATCAAAACAAGTCTGTGGCAGCACTGAATTCCAGTGAAATTACTCATGTTGCTCCAAATTCCATATTGCAGTGCTGGCACAGTAACATTGAAGTAACTTATCAGCACTCGGCAGTCTTTCAGTAACATACTGCAGCCCACTTTCAAACACATTTTAGTACAGTTGAAGTGCAGTGTTGGAGTCATCCCCTCACCCCGAGTTTTGTGTGTACTGGGCAAAAAGAGGAGGATCTTTCCCTTCTGATGCTTACTAGCAACACTCAGTGTGGCATGTGATCACACACCACATGGAGGGTTGCTGCTGGGCAGCTCCCTTAGTTAGAGGAGGCTACACCCCATCTGATAAAAGAATCATCTGTACTACTGCTAACAAACATCAGCAGTGAAACAGCAAACCATAAGTAATCTTAAATAACAGCTGCATGATAAACAGTCGACTCAGGATGCCAACAAATACAAATCCATATTGTGTGCAGCATCACATGAATCAGAGGACTTTTTTTTTTTTTCTTAAAGCCTTAAAAAAAGCATTTAAAAAGATCTACTTTATGTCTCAGAAACAAACTTTCATGTAACTTTTTCAAGTTTTCACATACTTATCTATACTAAACCTATGTATATGCCTGCAGACACTGCACTGCAATTGCAAGTGGGAAGACAGCATTAGCACAGTACAAAAGTGAAATAAAGTGGCAGAAATCAGCAGACATGAGTACACAAGCACAGCACTGGCTTCAGGTTTTGTTTTATGGTAACCAGGGCTTTTTGCTTGTCTCCTCTTTGCAGATAGAGCAGAACAAAATATAAATCTCTGAATAAAATTTAAAGATAAATTATCTGTTTGAAAGAGCTTCCTGCAGCAAGTGTGTTACAACCAGCCAACAGTGATTAGGAAGGGCATGGGTTTGTCTGGGTCAAGTTTAATTACCATCTGGGGCAGCTGATGGGACTCATTCAATTTATGTAAAAGACACCCTTATTAGCTCCTCTGCAATCACTGCACCTCAAATTAATGCAAGAACGAAATCCTTTTTACTAAATCTGTCTATTGGCTGTTTCATTTCAGTTATGTTAATGTTTGGAAACATCAGTTTCATTTTCCCCCCAAGACACTCTCTTCACATTAGTGCAAATTATTCACTGCCATATACCAAAGTGAGAGAACCAACTCTTGTCAAGCTCTTGTTCTCCTGGGACCACGATATAAAAACCATGGCTCCACTGTGCATTGGGTAATCTAGAACTTGTAATTACTGTCACTACAAATTCAAATACAGCTGTCCACATAAAATGTGAAATAGATCCAATTCCTGAATTACAAAATGCCCTTAACTTGTCCATACCACTTCCCTAAGAAATGCATAAAATTCAAAATATTGTGCTTTTCTTCTTATATAAAGCAAAATTTAAATATGCAAAGTCTCTGCCATTCAAGTACCTGGCTTCCATCTACATTGGACATTAAAGCAGTTTTAAAGAGTTCATATGGCTCTCTGTGAAAACCAAATGGCACAGAGCCAAACCACAACATGGTGCAAAAGTAGGCCAATCATCTGCATGGAACCTGCTGTCATTGAAATCGATGATAGTGTTGTGGAATATTTTACTTGATTCCAGTTAGAAATGCAGAGCAACACAGCAGTCACTGCACAGCAAAATGGGATTTCATGCTGTAGGCAAGAAGCTGTTTTGGATTTGCTTTGCTTTGTTTTTGTTTTCTTTAGGCTAGAAATATCCCACTACAAAGAATCTTAGTTCTAAAAGCCTGATGCTAATCCCCAAATCAATGTATCTCATGCATGCAAGTAAAATACAACATTTTTCACAAATAGTATCAAATCACAAGGAAACTATTTCTGTAATCATTGTTGTGCAGAATGGTTTATTTAAAGAGACTTTTCTGCTCTTACAGCAATAACAGTTTATGGAAATAGTAATGTGAAGTTTAATTTTCCTTTTTTATGTACACCAGTTGTTATTTTTAAATTCTCAATGAATTTTAGCTTGTAAATACATTTTTTAAAACTATGAATGGCCAAACAGAGATGAGTCATTTCCAGTTCCCTCACTTTAAGCTTTTCTGCATCAACTGAAAGCTATAATTGTCCTCTGCTCGTAAAGACAGCTGGTATGTACATGCAAATGAGGGTCACTGTAATTTCCATAAGAGATAGAACTACTGTTGCATTGGACACTGGTCCCTTCACAATAACAGCCTAAAGCATTGGTGGGAAAAAAAACCAAACCAAATCAAAAAAAATTATTTTTAAGTAAATCAAGACCTTGTGAGGAAATGTGAAAAAGTCTATTTCCCAGAAAACAGATATCTAAAAAGAAGTACCATGTTCTTGAAGTTTGCCACATACAACTTATTTCCATCATAGCACCACCATAAAGTCTAATTACAGTTGTTTATAAGCTGTCAAAGGTTGATAACTTAAAAAAAACCAGTGTGCTTTTTTTATGCTATAAATCTGAAACACCTCAAACTGGAAAAGTTTAGGTAGCACATCTAAAATTAAGAAACAGGTGAAAGAGATTTAAAACAAACAAAAAGATTCAGCTCACTTCACTGAGGGCTAATCTCAGAGGGGACTGGCTTTGTCTGTGTTAAAAATTTTGGATTTTAATTTTCTGGACTGAAATTGGGGATTTTAGTTCAAGGCTACTGAAGAATGAAAGCATTGATTTGAATCTAGAAAATAATTTTAGTTATTTACTTCCTAAATAATACTTTTTCGTTTGTATTTCATAAAACCACAAAAAAAACCTCACTCCATTTTTTGCAAAGACCTAGTGCACATGTATGGTTGCTGTGCTCATGCACCTAGAACTGACTTCATTCAAAGAAAACCCTGATTTTATCTAATAGCAGGTGCTCTTAGGGTATGTTCTCTTAGTTCTACTGGTTCCTCAAGTGAAAAATATATGGAATATGTTGCTGAGTTTTCTGTGTATACATACCTCCTATGTGGCAGAAGTGTTCCTAATTATGAATATATTACCTTTATAAAGAAACTTCAGGTAAGGGGAAGAGAAAGGGAAAAAAAACTGAGAGTGAAGGAAAATGTAACCATCTACTCACACTACTTCATTTGTGAACTTTCTATTCCCATGTCTTTGGGACAGGATGCAAGGTGCCTAACAGTCAAGGTAAAGATTTACTGAATGAGTCACCTTATGTAGCCTGAGCAGCAGCCTGTCACAGCTACCAAATTATACTACCCCCAGTTTCCCTTCTCCTCCCCTGTTTTTGCTGCCTTTCAATACATTTACTTTTTTTCTTCTTCTCCTTCCCCCTTCTGATGAGCAAATTGGTTCCTTTCTGAAGTGCTGTCCATCTGTGCTAGCTTGGCTTTTTCCTTTTTGTACTAAGCAAATCCTCATCATTGCCTCAGTCTAACACCAGGTGCAGCTCTCATGTGTTTATAGTACACTAGAACAGCACCTAGGACAAGAAAACCCCAAACAGGATCCTGGTTACAGAAAGCTTTGCATTTGAAAGATCTATTTATGCAGCGAGCTGATCTGCCTACAACAGTGCAGCTTTTAGCATTTTTCAACAAGAATAATTTAAGGCATTCAGCCTTTTCCTACAGGATGTAGACAAAGGAGACAAGTAGAAAGAAAAACTTCAAAGAGTTATGCACTTCCTTTACTGGCAGTACTGCCAGACTGATGAAATGTGACTGTGTTTGTAAGATCAGGCCTTGGATTGTGAGGCCAAAGTACTGCAAGCAATGAATTAAAGTATTTTAAAAATATTTTCAAAGCTGTTGTGGGAAAAAAAACCCCCAAACCTAAACAACTCTTAATACATATCACTCACCTGAAAAGACATTGGGAAATGTCTCTGTAGAAGCCTGGACCCCTGAGGACTTTCTTGAATGAGTCAAAGGCACTCTTTCCGTTTGAAATTTCTCTCTAAACCCCTTGTGCTCCAAATAGTCTGCAGAGCTCACCTTCTCTGTTATCTCACTTTTGTGATTAGACACCTCTTCTGTCCAGTCTGCAGAACGACTGAACAAACCTGCCAAACTAGCAGACCTCTTCTTCCTGATTGAGATTTTTTCCTTTTTGTGGAAGGACTCCTGCCTCCTTGTGAAAAGTGGGCTCTGGGATGGGGAGGGAGAAGGTGAATGGTTGGGAGAACTCAGTTGCCTAGTTGTGGTCTTGATGTAACAGGGATTAATTAGATAGGGCTTAAAACATCGGGAACCAAGCATCGGACTGTCTGCTGTTCCTTCAGAGGACAAACTGCCATTTTTCATTTCCGTGGATAAACCATTACGCAGCTCCTCTTGACTGGCTGACAGAGTGTGCTTCCCCTCCTGAGTCTCGGCAGCATGATCACGGCCTGCATCTGAAATACCACCCTCTGTTACTGAGCCCTGAAAATCAACAGCCTGCGCTTCAGCGATTTTAGCCTCAGCATCTGCCAGTGGAGATGGAAAAGCTTCTGTGGAGCTGTGTGTCTGAGACCCGTTTTCTACTGCAGTTCTATTCAAACCATCTTGTAGTTCACTGGCTACAGCATCCACTCCAGCAATGGGCTGCTCCTCAGCCAGCAGCTGACGTTCCTGCGTTTCAAACGAGCCGTTACCAGGAGAGCCTGTGCCATTTACCGCTGCTTTCGGTTCACGTTCAGCTGCACAGGAGACGGGAATGTTTTCCACAATTTCCGACACCGCTGGAAAAGCCCCCTCAGTGTCTGGGCTCCTCTCTTTGTCAGTGGTAGTTACTGAAAAAAACCGTTCAAAATCTAAGGGGGTTGCTTGAGAATTAGCCATGTGTCGGCCCATTGTTTTGGGGACAAGGTCCTCAGTTCCAATGTTAATTGCCCCCTGCTGCTGCTGCTGCTGCAGTCTAATAGCTTGCTGGATATCAGAAAGCAAATCCTCTTGTTCTGCGGCTGAATGGAAACTGTATATATCCGTATCAGAGCCAGAGCTGGTCCTTTGTCCATCCTGTGTCTCTGCAGCAGCTGGAACAGTTTCATTTCTGATTTCAAAATGTTCAACATCTGTGTCGGAGAGACCCCCTTCATCTGCAGAGATGCTTATATCGGGAGTTTTGGTTACAATTGAATGAGTACTGTCCAGCTCCCCTGGCTGCAAGGCCTGGCTTTCCAAAACATCCTCCCGTGAGCTGCTATTCCCATCTTTAGCCTTGGACAGATTTTTTCTGATCCTCAGATTTGAAAACACGGAGGGCCTGGAGTCCGACTTACCCTTCTTCTTACCCGATTCGCTTCCTTTTGCATGCTTCCCCAGCCCCCTTCTGCCTCCCGATACCTTCTTTGTGCCGTCCGTATCCTTGGGCCCAGAGGCATCTTCTCCTCCTTCTTGCACATCACCTGCATTTTTCTTTAGCTTCCCATCTTGATTCCCCATGATTTTTTGCAGAGCAGCACCTTTGGCAATCAAGCCATCCTCCCGGATTTCATTCCTTTGGCCTGCCGGCGAGATCCCCTCTAGCGATCCAGGTTTGTTTGCAGGCGGCGGTGATGCAAGGGAGGCAAACGCTTGCTGTGCCTCTCTCCCATCTGCTAGAGCTGCCTTTTTGCATAATGTGCTGCTCGCACTGGGCTCCGCTGGGACATGCTCAGTACAGCACCGAGAGCTGCAGACAGCTCCTTCCAATGGCTGCTGCTCCTGGAGCTGCCTGCTCGCCGGGTTTCTGCTGCACTCTTGTTGCTTCAGGAAGGATTCTGTGAAAAGTTTTTCCTTTATAAAAGTCACTTCTTTTTCCACTGTTTTTATTGCCTGCATTGCAAGCTCAGCTTGTCACCAACTCATTTATGAATTCAGTACTTCAAGCTCCTGTAGGGAAAAAGGAGAAAAAATAGATTAAAGCAGGGTACTTTAATCACTCTGCAACTGCTCAAACAAATAAACTAACAAACTTGGAAAGAGAAATATTATGATTATTTAATACTTTGTAAGGTGCTTAAGCATATGCTGCTTTGACAGATTACACAATACCTCTGGTGATTTATATGCTTGCTTTCTAAAGGCCACAAAAACAATATACAATTTTAAAAGAAGAGTCATTCTCCTTTTAAAGTAGATAAAGACAATAAACAGAAAGTTCTTTCAACAGTTTTAAGGAGTTGCACTTAAAATTCAATGCATTGTGGTAATTATGCTATAAAAAGCCTCCCACAATTTGTATTCTGAGAAGGTAGATATACTGTTATTCCCAGGAGAATCAACTCATCAATATTAAAACACATCACCATTGTTTTCCCTGATAAGAACATCTGGCACGAAACAAGATAAAACAAAAATGAAAAATAGCAGTTTTCAAATGCTACTAAGGAAAAAGATACTCCTCTATTTCATCCAACATATTTAATAATTGATTTAGTTGCTGACACTTCCTAACTACTTTGGAAGCTTGTACAAAAGTCTTAATCAGTTGCTGCTTCTCCTTCATTTTTGTTTTAGATGTATAAGCTCCAATATTTCATAAATACATTTCCTGAACTTTTAGACAGATATTTCCTTACACTTTTAAAATTTAGAATTAGTATAACTGGAAGAGAAATCAAAGGACTTGAGAATGAGAAATTGCCAAGTTGGATCAGTTCAGCTGTCCAATACCTTGGTTCAACACCAAACAAGTAGTAATTAGATTTTCTGTTTATAATTTACCATTTCTAAACTGCCCAGTCTAATAGATTCAGTTTCTGTGAAAGATTTTATGCATTCCTTGTGACTATGAACTTGCAATTTCTCTTTCATCAGGGATTGCTTAAACCAATACATCATTCCAGAGAAATGCATTCTACTGGTTTATCTAACTCTTACTTTTGATGTAATTCCTACCAGAAATTTCACTTATTTCCTCTGCCTTAATAGATACTAAAGAAGAAGAAGGAGTACCCTTCACATTTTAACAATACAGACACCCTCCCCTCCCCCCCCACTTCCTCCAAGACACACACTACATTTTTTCCTAAAGATTTCTAAATACCTTTACAAATCTAGACTCTTGTTATGTAAAAAGCAAATAATTGCTTTTTAATTGGTTTGGAAACAATAACACTGGTAACAACACATGCAAATCAATTAATTTGGACTATCACAATTTCTTCCTTGTGCTTTTTGGCCACTTACTGCTCTGATGTAAGCCCATCCTGAGGGGCCTGTGGTTCAGGCATGAGAAAGAAACCTCGTGTCTACAAACCTTGAGTTTTTTATGTGAATCAGATGACTTTGTATACTCAGTGGGATGATTTGGTTGTTTTTGGTTTTTTAAATTATTTTTCCTTATCTAACCAAGTCAAACATCTCTTTTTTCCACTTTTAACACTTAACAGCTATACATATACTAACAAGAATTAGTATACATGAGCATTTTTGCAATGCAATTTTGCTTTATTACTCCATTCCTGCTTTTGCTTTCTGTTATGCTACTTAGTTTCTACTTGCAGTATTTTACCTCTTACATCATTATTATGCATTTGCAAAAGGCTTTTGAAAGCACATATAATTTCAGTCCAACTGAAGATACACAGTAAGAGTTAAGGCAGAGTTTGAGAGAGCCATTGTAGTAGAATAATACCTTGATGGGTATTTGAACTGACTTGCCCTTAGAAAAAAAAGCCTTGATTACAACTGGAGTATTTGTATCTTCCAACCTCACTTAAAACTCTTTTCCCGCTAAAATCTGCCAGAAATCAACATAATGCAGGAGTAATATAAAGTTACAATGGACCAAGTGTGTAAGGGAACTGTAGATTTAGTGTAATGTGCTGAAACACTCCCTTTCCTTCCTTCTCTGTAAACCTGCCTGGCAGATCCTATACACTTCCATTACAACTAATGACAAATCACCAGCAGTGATTACTCTGCAAATTGTGTTGCAAAACCAAGTCACTGACACAGGTAGGCTCATAAGAGAGTCAAGTTAAAGACCAATCTTCATTTCTTAATTAGATACTAGAAGCGTATAATAGCTTTAATCATGTACATTCTTACATTTCCTAGAAGTTTTCATACAGCACATTCTGATGAGTCAGTCTTTAAAAAACCCCCCACATACTATATAGCCATAGATATTTTCAAACTTTAAATACATTACAATAAAAACTGAAATGTTAATACTTTGGGGTATGTTTATTCTCAGTCAGTCTTTTAGCTTCTAGAGAAAAACATGTTATCAAAAGTTAGCAAGAAACCATTTTGGCATCAGTATAAGCTACATTTTAAAAGCTGACATGGCATTTAATAATTTACACCAAAAAAAGAGAGAATTTCAAGAGACACTAAATGGAGAAAAGAAAAGGATTTAGGTAGTCAAGAAAGATATTTAATTTTAAAGAGTGATAATAACTAATTCTGAGGTACCATAACTTATTCTTAGTTTTCTATAAATTGTCAAAAAAGCTGCTGAGGCTAGTCAGGGAACCTGCCTGCCTGGCTCATTCAATATTTGCCAGTGCTCAACCGAAAACACTGAGGGGCAACACTACAAGCACTGACCTGAGATCCTCCTCATGTCTCTCTCTCCTCCTAAGCACAGGAGATGCAAATGGCAACACACAGAGGAGAGTCAAAGCTTACAAATCAAGACACATTGTCCTTGTGCTCCCAGAGACCTCCACATTAACACATTCCTATTAAAAACACAAAACCCTGTTACAGGACTGTGATTACTTTCAAGATATTTACCATTCCCTGCAGCCTCGCGGGAAAGGTGAGCAGCTCCCCCAGCAGTGCCTGCCTAGCCTTTGACCAGCTGGGAGGGGAAGGGCAGCCCTGATTGCCCACACCTGGGTTCAGGACTCAGCCTCCTGGAGCACAGCCAAGGCAGAGTGCTGCCCTCCTGTCAGGTCAGGAGTCCTCCCTCCAATTCCCTACAGAAAGGCTGGGTGACCCGTTGGTATCCTGCTAGACCTATGGCAAACATGGGCTGCCTGGAGGAAAAGAGGGGTGCCTAGGGCAGCTTGCTCAGTGGAGACACACCTTTCTTGGCACGGATGAGCTTTCACCATGCTTTACTGACTGTGGTGTTTCATTCTGCTCTCAACAGTAGCTGTTGAATAAGTCCCAGTAAAGTGAAGACAACACCCTGTTACTGCCTCAGGCTGTGCCTGCTGGAGTCCAAGCCTTAGGGCAGGGTTAGGCTTCACCCACAGGACCCCAGGAAAGGGTTTAATGCACAGGAGTGGTGACAAGACACAAAGGACCCAAAGCAGCATCCCAACAGTGATGCTGCACCAGCCCCACTGCAGCAAAGATGTGGAGGGCAAAGAATGACCTGTGCCAGGTGCCCCCAGAGCACCCTGCAGAATGACTGAGGGACAGGCTCTGTACTCACAGCCAGCCCTTCCAGGAGCCCACAGTGACTGGTCAGGCTACATAGGTGTGTGTAAATGGGCTCTGTGCCCTGCCACTTCCCTGCTGGGAGACTCAGGGGAAGATGAGGCTGCTGCAGCCCAGGGCAGATGCTCTCCTGGGCATAAGACACAACATGGTAGGCCAGGGTAGAGGCTGACTAGAGGGGGTTGAATCCCAATCTCCAAGGACTCAGGCTCCACACAGAGGTGGGCTGAGGCTGGGGCAGCAGCAGTGTGAGAGCCCCAGCACTGTACTGCAGGCCCTGGGATCTGGGCTCTGCTCCCCCAGCACTCTCCAGTGCTCTCCAGCCTCCTCTCCCGCTCCCAGAGAAGACATGGCTGCAGGGAATTCTCACATCTGCCATGCACACCCCACAGAGATTAATTTTAGTGAGTGTCTCAGTGTGCCTGGGTTTGGTTTGGAGATAAAGGCACATATAGTAACAAAGTACTCCGGTGTCACATTACTGACTGGGATATGGTAATACAGAGCATGCGAAGAAAGACTTGTTTAAGCATACCAAAACATTCCACCCATTTTTGTTACTAAATCTTGAATTTTCATACACATTCTCATTCATCTCAGTGCTGGAACCTGGTCCCAGTTCCTGCTGTCCTGTGGCAGCAAGCAGCCTTCCCTGGCTACTGTTCTGAGCGTGATGTAAAATTCTTCTTCTCAGAAGGCATCAGCTACCATTAAATAGTCCCTTACATTACCAAAGTCATGCTCCAAGCAGTTGAAAATTTTTTCCTGCCCCTACACTCCCATCTCTTTCAGCTATAGGGAGAATTGCCTTTTAGAACTTCACAAGCTCTAGGTGTGATTGGCAAGGGATAAGTCAGGAGATCAGAAAATATAAAGTGAATTGAGACCACAGTGGCCAGGATTAAAGCCAATCCTGCCTTGCTTCATTTACTTCTAGTGGATATGAGGTTCTGTTCTTTCTTTTATTACTTGTTTAAGCAGTATGAAACCATGCCTTATGCATTGTATTTATATTACGTAGAGGTGATCCAACTACTTGGAAACCTGGTTTACCTACTAAAAGGCTTCCTTTGGGAAGATTCAAGGAGCTTGAACCTAGCAAGCAATGATCCTAGGTGAGATTTGACTTGCTTAGGATCTTTTATTTAGTGCATAAAAAACTATTGACTAGGATTTTCAAATGACTGCTACATAGTGCTGTACTTTCTTTCTCATAATTTCTATCTAGTGAGAACTATCATTTAAAATTAATGTGTCTGAAAAAGCTGTGTCTCCAGCAAAGCAATGTTTGCCAGCTACATGCTGCAGAAGGGCACTGGCTAGGAGCCAAAATCTCTATGAAGCATTTAACCCTCTGAATTTGTCACCTAAATGCAATAATACATTTATGGATAGTGAAATAGAGCAGTTTTTGTTTAAAAATACAATCAGCTTGACATAGCAAAACTCATACACATTCCAGTAAGTTGCTTTATTGTTTTCCCTTTGCATTTCCATATTCTTACTGCTTCTTTATTGTACAATATACTTTTCATCATAAAAGCTGTGCAGAACCTATCACAGTTACTTATATGGGAGGAGTTGGCTGAACAGCTGCACTCAAACCCTTGCCAGCATTCCGGAGATTTATGCATTGCATTTCAGGGTCAGGTCACAGAAACAGGCTCCAAAAGTCCAGGCTTCCACAAGCACTACAGACAGAGACTCCTGTATTTGGAGCACAGTGTACTACACTGCTACTGAATCCAAACCCAAGCAATGAGGAAGGCTGAAAATCTGCTTATTCCCTATTACAGACTGAAAAGCCAGGTGTCTTGTGGCATAGCTTCCCCTATTCCTTGCACAAAGTTTATTTCAGACAAATTGTATGCTGAATGCAGATTGCCAGCACTTGTTTGCTGGCATATGCTGAACGAATTCAATGCAACTCAGTTTAGGCTACACCAAGAAAAAGATAATTAGCAAAATATCGGACGACCAGACTGTTAATGTAAAGAAAAAACAGTTTCTACCATTTAAGCCACTGTAAAATACTATCAAAAAAATTGGGGTAATGGTCTAAGTTATCATTTTGTTCTCTAAAGAAATGAAATTTAAGCAATAAGGTTATTTCCTCAGACCTCATAATAGCTTTTGAACACAGTAGGAACATCGACCAAACTTTTAAGATGGAAATCATTGAACCCCTGCAAAATTCCCACATGCGCAGAATCGCTATTTGCGTAGAGGAGGAAAGATAAGCAGAACTGGCTGTGTCAGTCGATCAAAAAGGATTAAAGTAGTTTAGAGCTACCTACCACAAGCAAGCATTTCATAGGAAAAAATGAGAGTGGACAAGATTTATTGTACTAGAGGATAGAGAAAGGAACAAAGAACACAAAACTGTAGGAAACTGGGCCTCCTCATTTTCATTCTTTAGAAAAGAACATATTCTGTTAAATCGAGTGGAAAATTACATATTGTCTTGTTGGTTTTCTTGGACAACTCCCAGAGTACTTAATGACAGGTTTGAAAAATGTAGACTTTGATCATATCAGTGAACCTTTTTGCCTGCAGAGAGCCCAAAACACCATGAAACAATGGCATATTTTTGAGCCTACTCTTTTTCTGCAGGAGACAAGGGATTAACTAAAGTACTTAGTACTCTAATTCTATCTTTTCTACTGGAGAAATTATCTACTAGTCTGAAGGAAAAATTGACAAAGATCAGTTTTTCCTGAGATTCCTTTTAAAGCTTGTAAAATCTCGACTGATTACATTGATTGTTTTTAAAAATACGTGAAGAAATAATATTAATTTTTTACCCGCTTATTTTAGGCATCGGTTATTGCTCTGTTGCATATACATATGTGGATGCCTAAAATTTGGGTCAAATAAAAAAAAGAGAGCATTTGATCAGCTTTCATTTCTTGCTGAAACACCAAACATTCTCCTGTCAATTGCTCTATGTTCTCCTTAGAGGCAGCAACCCTGGGGCAAACTCTGTAAGACATTTGGACAAGTTTCCAGAATGTGATATTTTTTATTTTGTACTAATTTGTTGCATTGTTTCAAATACTTTTGGCAATTAGAAAGCAGGACAATGGACATTAGCTGGTCTACAAGTCTACTTACACACAGTACTTGCTAGCACCCAAGTAGTCCTGGCTGCCTAACTAGGCTGAACTAGCCTGCACAGGAATTACCTGCACTGAGACAGCTGCAACTACACAAAATGGGCTCAATCCATAATTTTTTTTTGTTTTATGTCCTCAGCTAGATCTTAGTATGAGGGACCTAAAGCCTAGTTAGTACAGTGATTTCCTACTGGTTTTGTAATTAAAATGGTTTTCCTTTTGTCAGCTGAATGGTTATCATAATAAGCTAAGATCCTGATTGTCAATAATGATTGAACAGGTGGAAAACTATTTAGCTACAGTAAGACAAGAAACATAGTCCAAATAAACAGCCCAGATGCATAGATAAAGGTCATGAAATTCAATTAGGATGATGATGTTTTTATATCAAAAGTATTATGATATGCACAGAAGCTACCATTGAACTACGGCTTTTGTAGGGCTAAATATGTAGAACATATAGTGTGATCTAGTTAGGGGACTGGATGTTCATTCCATGATCAATAGAAAGCTAAATTTTTCCAGCTGTTCTGCTCACTATACCCATTCCCAATCTTTCATAGTCTTATGTCCTCTTCCTCAACTTCAGCATCTTCATCTGACCAAGTATCTAATATCAACTGTCTTATTGAATTTTTTGTCTTGAGCAACTTTCCTTTGACTTAGCCTCCACCACTGCTGTATATGAGAATTTTTTGTTTGATGTCTCTTATTTAATGATTTATCCAAGGTCATTAAATCATCGACACAGGTAGGTTTATAAGAGATAAATAATTTCATGATTTATCCAAGAATATCCTCAATTTGATGGGTGACCTGCTTCTAGATACAAAACGGCACCTCTTTTTCTATATTGGTTTATCTTCATTAATTCATTTTTCTGAAGTTGTTGATCATTTCAAACACTTAGATTCATTTGCCAGTTCCTACTGCACCATCCCTTGCAATGCCATTTCTCCCTTCTGCTAAGTAACCCCATTCCCTTCTATTCGTGATAACTGTCCTGTCCTTAAATGGTGTATCATCACTCATTTTTTATACTTTTCATTCAAAATCTTGTTAACATGTACCTAGAGGCACATCTGTGGCTATGATGGAAGGAGTCAGTTCCAGTTTTTGATAGACAGCCAGTAATGAGTGGAAGCATGTAGGACCAAACATCACTTTCTTTCACCCTTCACTGTGGGTAAGGAATACAATGAAATTATCTCACAGTTTACAGTTCAGGCATTTTAATTGTTTTTACTTTTGCCTTCCATATCTTGTCTCTTGGACAACATTAGTAAATGTTAAAGCCCATGTCTTTCAAATATTGTCAAGACATGACTGACAATATAAAGAATGTTCTGTATTCATCATCTATTTTATCTATAATTTTTATACAATTTACTGTAACTTTATGCAGCAGATTCATTTCCCTTTTTTGAAAACCCTGAGTTGGATTCCAGTCTTCTACAGTGTCACAGTCCAAACAGAACTGGTCAGAAAGAGAAAGGAAAGAATTAAATGTTTGCCTCCCCATCTATTTAAAGAGAGTTTAAGATGAGAAAACATGTAGAAAGAGATTAAGGAAAATTATATTTATTTACTAAAAACATATGTTTTGAGACAGAATTGTAAAGAGTGTAGGGAGTTAGAATTCAGAGAATGCTTGATAGCTCAAAGTCTTAATTTCTCCTAAAACTGTAACTTGGTCCCCAGGAAAGTGGTCGTAACACCAAGCCTCTCAGAATTCAGGAAGTGTTTGAAGAATGCTCTCAGGCACATGGTGTGATTCTTGGGATATTCTGCTTAGGGCCAGGAGTTGGACTCAATGACCCTGAAGGGTCTCTTCCAACTAAGCAAATTCTATGATTCTATGAAAATGTTGCAGCCTAGAGTGCTTTGGGAAGTTGGTTATAGAACCTGAAGTACTATGCAAGCATTAATTTATTAAACAATTAATTTATGGAACAATTGGCAAGAAAAATTTCAAGCAAATGTTTTATTGTGATCTGTTCCCAACCTTGTCAATATCCTTATATTAAGAGCTTACATAGAATTATTTAGAAAGTAGAGTTCTTCCCAACATCCAAGCTGGTCAGTTTCACACATTAAATGACATTTCCATTTCATTTATGTTCAGCTCATCTTTTTGTATGTGTTTACAATGAGAAAGATAAATTATGCCCTAAGGGGTCTTACTTCTCAATTTTTTAAAATAATGTACACCACTTGGGGAAAAAAAGATTAATGTTCAATTAATGAAATTCTGATGGGCTTCTCTGAGCCAGCTCACCTGGGGTGATATTTCAGGAGGTGTTTGCTTTACTGAAGTAGTGTAAGGCTACCTTAGCACAGTATAAAGAAACAAAAAAAAAAAAGTCATAAGGGGACTTTTAAATAGGGTGCTCCCATTATGATCTGGCACTTTAGTTGCTTCCATACCAGAAATCTTCCTGATATCCACAGACACTGAAATATTTCAGGATATATTACCTGAAAAAGTGAAAAAACCCCAAGATTCGGACTGGAGATACATCTGGTTCAACATCAAGCTTCTAGCAGTTGTCAGTCTAACAGACTGCAGACAATGTAGGAAACACTCTAAGTGCAAGCAATGGGAAATTTAATTCCCTAAGTCTGTCATTCAGGTTAATGGATGTCCTTAGGTAAGGGGGTTGGTTGGTTTGTTTTAATTGAGTCTCACAAATCCAAACAATCTTGTGCTGGACACCTTGTTCAGGGTTGTGCTATCATGCTAGCTGTGTTTTGTGCCCACAGACACGTCAGTCAAAGGTGGGACCAGCTGCACCAAACACCAAGCAAAGTGCTACAAGCGCCCTGTTCCACATCAGAGAGCTGATAACCTAAGCAGACTCACATGGATAACCTCATTAACTCAATTACATTTGTTCTCTTCCCCCTGCCTTTCACCGCTTTCGCGTGACCGTGCAGTGAAGACGTATTTGATGGACAAATATCAGTAGCCTTCCAGAAAATATGAGCTAGAAATAGATTCTGAATGTGGAAAGGGTAGACATCCTGGCCTAGTAAAATTAAGTGGTTGTTTCATGTTTATAGCAAATATGTGTAAAGTGGGAAAAGAGAGTTCTAAATCTGTCAGTACTTTCAAATCAAAGGACAATAAGCTACAGAAGGGCTCAGGCAGTACAGATCATAGGTGTCACTGACATGGGATGATATAACATGAAATGCTCAGTAACAATACAGCCTTATAAGAAAGTGAAGGAAAGTAAAGGAAGAATTGGAAAAGGAAAACTGAAGACACATCTTCCATCAAAGATCTGTCTATTTTGTAATATATCATTAGGAAGTATTGTCTTGAACTCTCTGATTCCTGGGTGGCTTAACTGTGGTTATAGAAATAAACCTCATATTTCCATTCCATCCAAATACCTGAATTCTCAAGCTCTGAAGAAGCAAAGATGACTTTTGCTATCTCACAGATACCAAAGTGCTGGACTTCTCCTGCACAATTGCAGGAACATATCATTACTCACGTGAATGTACTAAGCATTATTTTCAACCATTACTGTTACCAGTGCTACTTTTGTGGTAAGATACTGTAGCTCAATGTGAGTATACAAAAGAGAAGGAAACTCATGACAGGACTAATATTGACATTAGGCTCTAATATAGACTAAGTGCACAAGACGACTGTGCACTAAGCATCCATCATAAGCAGAACACATAAGCAGAGCAGAAGACAAGGTTTGGGGTTTTGGGGAGTCTGCTTGGTGATTGGTCATGGGTTTGGTTTCTTTTAATTTATATATTTTATTAAATTTAACTTGGGGCACATAACGATTACCAATGAAGCAGAAATATGAAATCTTAAAAAATACACCTTATTTTAATCTTGTCAGATAATATCTTATACCAGTCTGAAAAACAAGGAGAAAAGAATTTGACAGGTTATATGCAGATCCTGCTTTCTTTCTGTTCCACTTCACTGACCTTACTGTAATTCACATCCATTAGGGACTATTCATGACACAATTGTTTTTCTTCTGCCATCATGTCAATATCTGATTAGACACAAATAAGCTTCTTCTGTTCCTTTTAATTCAGTGCTAATAAAAACTATATCAAATGCCATAACAGGCTTCTAAGCAGTCCAAAGTTTCTGTGTGAAATTTTATATTAACAGTCTGACATTTCTCCCTCTGATGTGGAATTCCAGCTGTGTCCCAGAGAGAAAATCAGATGGCTTTCCATTAAACCACAGCTCTCAAGATTGTCTGCACAGACAGGAATAAGACAACTGAAAATAGCTTTGAATAAACATCTGTTTAGCAGTATGCTGGATATACGATTTTTCTGATAATAGAAGTTGAAAAATTTTCATATATATCATAATTCCTTTTAAAGATATAAAAAGCATAAAATATATAATTTTTAAAATTCAACTCCTATAGTTCTCAGCACAGTTACAGTTCCTTAAACTGGCATTAGCCCAAATCATGTATTAATAAGGCTGCTTATGTTGCCAATTAAAGCCCTAACTGCATGGAAGATTTCAGGGAGACCTTAAGGCAAACCCACACCAAAGCCATCTTTATTTATAAATATACATGTATCTTGACACAGCTGCCTTGATCCCTCAGTTAGGGTCTGCTCCAGCTGTGTCCTAGAACTCTTGATACTCCTGTTGTTGTAGATTGGAATGAATAGATCCTGCCCACTGTTTTCTGGGGAAGGCATGCAGATAAAAGACAGAAATACCTTGTTCATGACCTAGAAAACCATTTCTTACTCAAATATTGACATGCAGTATAGCTTATATTTCAAAGAGATAGAATGTCACGTTACTTAAAAATTCATCTAATAATAGTGGCTGCTGTGAGTTATTCTATTTTGATTATATTTCGTTCCACATTCTCTTCTGATTCTATCCTGAAAATTAGTGCAGAGAAGAGAGCCTTGAAATATTTATAATGAGTATATGTAAAGGCAGCTTTAGAGAAAGCAAATTTAAACTCTCCATTGGAATATAGCCTGTGTATAAACTACTGTGTTACAGAGTATAACATTCAAAAAAGTCATAAAGTTCTGACAGAAACGATACTAAAGGCTCAGGCTATTGTGTGAAGCAGAGAAATCTCCAGATTGGAAAGTAATGATTAGAGCATTGGGAAGAAAGGGAGTTTTCTTATGTACAACTGTGAAGACATCATAAGGAACTTAGGATAGGTAAGGATTAAAATTTTGAACACGTAAATTTTTTTTACTTCAGATCTTCACATGGAAAAATAATTTTTTTCTTATGCTGTAAAATGAATTTAATAAGAAAAACAAAAAAAGAAGTTTGATGGGATGTGTGTACACATAAATCACAAAATTTATTCTATACTTTCAGTATGATGATAAACTTTGAAAACTGCTGGGTTTTGGGGGTTTTGAGTGGTTGTCATCTGATGACTCAGACTGATGAAGAGAAATCTTACAGATGTTTTGTAATCACCAAGAATTTCAGTACCTGGAATTGATTACAAAACTATTTCAGATCTATCTAAAATAAGTCCTCACTACTTAAATGCCCTTTTACCTGGCACATCTAGGTTTTTCTGTTATAGAACCATTTGTATAAAGACTTAATGAAAGACCATTCAATCTCACTTTTTTTTTTTTTTTTTTCTGTTAAAGAAGTTTCCTAATAAAACCTCAAAACAAGATGCTTTTGAATTCTTCTGTACTCTTGAGTGCAACCAGTTTCTACAAACACACAGATGAAACTTTGATTATGTGGTATTAGCTATTTCAACAGTTTGTGGCTTTTTGCACATATTTTACACTGTTTCTTCTTCTAAAGAAATATCCACAGAAACTGGTTTATATTGCCACCTCATTTATCATCTTAAACCAGATAAAACAGTTCTGATGTATTAAGAAGCCACTTACTTGGTTGGTTATTTTTAAACACTTGGGGTATAACTTTTTGTCTGTGGTAAGATTTCCCCCTGCTTCTCCCTCAACATCTCTAGACAACTCATAACTTTTTATCAGTTAAAAATGGTAAGATAACGATGAGAATCCAGCTTAGGGAAAACACTTACAGATCTTGGAAGATTGAAGATGAGCTGCTCTAAAGCATCATTATCTGCTATTTATTTTTTTAACACACTCATCATGTTTTTCTTTGAGGATTTGTTTTTTAAATCAAAATCCACATCCAGCATAGATAGGATGAAGGATGAGCACAAACAGTCTGACACTGCACCAAGGCTATTTTAGGAGGAAATAATAGTTTCCTTTGTCAAATTAATAGACACCTATTTTCCTAGTTTACCCCTACCATACCTCTTGAAGGCATGCAGGAAAGAACTTTTTTTCATGAAAGAAAATGATTAAAAAAACCACAAGTAATCCATCCATTCAGTCAGGTAGCCTGGGTCACATAAATTTAAGTTAGTGCAGTGTTATGTGGGCAGCCTGAACACTCTGTCAGGTAGTTACACAAGAAAAAAGTGCTGTCCTGCCAGAGCAGCAAACCTGTGTGGCACAGCTGCTTCTCTATCCTGCTCCTCTCCTACTTGTGCACATGCTGTAAGCAGGATGCAGAGCAAAGAGAAGAGAAACAGAGCACAAAGGACTACAGCTGTCATGGTCTGAGGCTACTGCTTGCTTCCATGTAGCCAGGTACATGCAAACAGGATTGGGTAACAACAAGAGAAGGTAGGTGGAGACTGGGGAGAAAGAATTAATTACTCTTTCCCATTTCTCCTTTCAGTAAAGTAGTATCTTAATGTACACCCCAACTATCTGCATTGGCCACCCAGTGTTTAGTCTTATAAAAGGCTTATTCCTAAATGACAGATAAAGTATAGAGAACTCATCTGAGCCTGTAACTATGAGCAACCTTTTTGCAACAAAAAAGCCTTTCCTCTTTTGGACTGTGAGCTTCATAGGGAGTCAGGAATTCAGTTACCAATCTTCTGCTATGCTTTTAAACCTTCCAATTTCTCTGAAACTATGTGCATATATCAAGTCTTATGTCTCAAATATATTTAGCTAGACTAAAACCTTTGGAGGCAAATGCAAGTGCAAGTCTGCAGTTGCTCCTAATCCAACCATCTCTGACTGGCACAGTTTTCTGTCTTTGATACAACCCATGCGACACTCCAAATAAATCTCATTCACATTTGCACAGAGTTTAGTTTATCTCTTTCAGTTTTCATCTCTAAAAATGCCCTTTACTCTTATGCACAGCTTGTTCTTTCTACTTAAAAGGTGGAAAACCTCTTAAAAGCCTAAGGCTGTTCAGAACTGCTCCCTGAAGTGGCTATAAGCTAAAACCCCAAATTCAGCCTTCTATCCTGTGAGATAATTCCAATATAATCCCAGAAGAGTTTCAGATACTGCCAGCAACATGTGAGCCACTTAGCCTTGTGTCCAGCCAGAATCCTTATTTAGATAGCCGTGTTTTTCTTCAGCTCTCAGACCATTTATTTCCCAAACATACCTTTATTAAAGGTAATAATGATAATAAAGGGGTCATAATGCAGCCTTACCTTGTTTTCTGCCAAAATTTATTCTGATGTGAACTCAGCAACTTCTACTTCTTCTCAGAGAAACATTTCCACACAGACTATACTTATACGAGAGTCAGAACGTCTGGCTTTTTTGCTCTGGGCACCATTTCCAGTCACATGAACTGGGAACAGTTTGATTCAGATGTTAACAGCCACTGACATTTGCAGGAATGTTAAAAAAAATAAATCATAAACGCCTTAAGAAATTTCACTGCTTAAAAGACTTAGCACAAAAGTTATTGGAAATGTGGTATGTGTTTTTTTTGGAGGAACATAGGTGTTCATAGCAATATGCCACATAACTATCTGTTATGTTATGGAGAAAATCATATTGAATAAAGTTTTCTTCCCAACTTTTATGTCTTTACAGTCTCACTGAAGTAGAACTTGTGTGCAAATCAGAGAAGAATCTGGCATTTTAATTTTAAATGCATACTAGAGTTTGAGAAATTAAATGGGATGAATTCCACAAACTGGAAAAAGTTGTGGATTTGAATAAATCTGTGATCGGCACTTAAGCTTACAGTAAGCTCCCTTCCCTCCCTTTATTTATTTTAAAAGCAGTTTTTAATTCTGTAAAGTGATTTATTTTTTATTGTCTTTATTTGAAGGAGCTCTGCATCACGGGGAGGGGGAAGATGACAGATTTGTGGTTTACATTTCATAGGACTGTGGTAATGGAGACACTCAGAATACAGCTCTCTGTTCCAATTCATTTCATGCTCAGAGGAAGTCTCATGCTCAGAAGGTGACCTTCAAGGAGCATTGCTCTGGTCCTGAATCACTGTATTACAGGATAAGTCTTAGCTGACAGACTCTCATTCCTCTCAGAGTAAATGGAAGTTACACGGATTATTTTAAGCCTTCCTCCCACCTGAGATACTTTCTTTCTTCACTCTCTGGCTTTTTAATGTGAACAAAAAAACCCCAAAGAACCTCATGAAGCCTACAAGGAGTGTTCAGAAGTTTTGAAACCTTTTCTCTTTTAAAGTCAGTGAGAGAGGAAGAAATAACTCCAAGGCAGCTAAATGTAGATACAAGCAATACATGTAGATACAAGCACCTTGTTCCCTTTACATGGTTCTGGGATCAGAATATTGGTATTTTTCTAAGAAGAAAAAAAGGAAAAGAAGCAATATATTTTCACTTTCCCCATGATTTCCATGGCTCTTGCACCTTTATTAAAGAGGTAACCAAATGGTTGGCAAAACAAGATTCTGTGCTGTGTATGGGAGGAAAAATAAATTGGTAAGTGTGCAGTGACAAATTGTTCTAATGCAGGTGGTAAACTATTTCTGTCCAGTGCAAGTTTTGCAGGAAAGGCCTATACATATTTTGTGGTCATCATATTTCCTAACTAGTCACAGATCACCTGAATCATACTTCTACATTGAGTCCATCCAACATTTGTCAGAAAGGGGCTTATTTTTTGGTTTCAGATGAGCAAAGGACAGAAGCAAAGAGTATCCCTTTGTAAATTGCATTATTTTGTTATTGTTCAGAAGCTAATGGTAATCTAAATTAATGATCACATCCTTCAAAGATGAAGTACTGACAGGAAACTACCTCTTCCATAAGAATTTGGGACACCAGCAGCCTATTGTACTGAATAAGAATGAGCTACACAGCCAGTGCTGGTGTTCCACAGACATGGCTGGGGTGTGGTGTTTCAGTAAGAGCTACTGTCCTTTTGGAGCACTCACACTGGAAAATCAGTTTAATGCCTGCAAGTAACAGAGTAGATATGAACATGTAATTTTTTTGAAAATTCCCCTGAAAGATATACAATTTTTGGGAATGACCCTGCATGTACATCCTAAAAGTTAAATGTAATGAGGCAGTGAGTAGAGCAGTTGTTTCATTTAGTTTGAAAGCATGAGATGTTACTATTTATTTTCCATATTTTCAGTCTAAATTACTGCTAAAGTGTTTCTTTAAAAGAATATATACTTTTAGCCAAAAAGTGGGAAATTTCCATACTCTAGAATAAAGAATTCCAGCAACCTTCAAACGCAGTGATGTGAACATCACAGTATTCCTGCTTCACGAGATTTTCATCCCCAGTCTAAGATTTAAAGGACTAGATCTAAAGGATATTAATGAGCTGCCTATTTTCTCCACCCTCACATTGACTGCATCATTATTATTATTAAGACACAAAATTAGACCAATAATACATCATGACCATCTGAAAACTCCACAATTCAAAAGAGGAGGAATTATCCTGTCAGAGTGGATTATGCAGAGTAAATTAGCAAGATTATCATCAAGACATCATTTTGAGATATTTCATGAAGATAGCTTATGAAGCAAAGATACTGAGAAGAAGGAAGATAGCATAAGCAATATAAGAAGCTACAGGGCAGTCAGAAAAATAATAAAATATATTTTGTTTAAAAAAACCTGAACACCTTCCACCCCCACAAAAAACTCCAAACCAAAACAACAAAATGACACCCACAAATCGTGGCAAGATTGCTTTAGAAATGGAATAGGAGCATTTCCTGTTGACTTCATTTTGTCTATAGAGCTGTTACCACAGCAAATAAAGCAGATACTGAATATGGTCCATCTCACTGGCCTACAAAGCTCCCTCCACTTCAATTACAAGACTTTGTGTGGAATCCCCTGAATTTACAATCCTGGTTTCAACCCTCCTTGGAGGGCTGTGCACTGATCATTTACTGATTCACATGTGGGTGGATTTTGTATCTTTAGCACTACATGAGCTAATTTTACTTCAGGTGCAAGTCAAAGAAATTGCTCCTGAACCTATTTTCTTCCAATTATTAAATGATTCTATCTTAATGTTTAGACAAATGTGATGAGAACTAATGCCCTACAAGAAAAGTGCCTGTATGGAGGTGGTGTGCTTTGTCTCCCAGTGTTACAGTCAAGAGAAGAAAGTGGATTTTGGTTTTTCCTATCTGTCAGGAAAAAATAATGTAGTGAAGTTGCCATATTTGGTAACATTGTCTAGAAAATCACAGCAGTGGAAGAGACAGAGAACATAGCATATAGGACTTTGTTTTTTTCATTTTGTTTTTCCTTGATTGGTTGGTTGGTTATGAGGTTTTTTTGGGGTTTTGTTGGGGTTTTTTTTGGTGCCTTTCTTTTTTTGTTTTGGGTTTTTTTGGAACCTTGGTGAAATATAAGTAGAAGGCAGTATGCATTAATATTGTTGCTCTGACAAAAGTCATTCCTAGGGTAGCAACACGGGAATGATTTTCCACTGCCCAAAGCAGGATCTAGAGTGAGATGAAATGGGAATAGTTGCCTTTTTCCCCCATAGGCTGTTGAAGGCAAGCTACAGATGTTATTTCTTGGAAACTGAGTCACTAGGTACCATAGCTTTTTTTTTTGAAGAAAAATCTTGCAGAGGTTCTCAGTATTAAGAAATCAGAACTCAGATTTCTATATGTAATACAATATTCCCAAAGGAGAAGATCCCACGTGCTGGAAATGAAATGTTACATTAGATTTTGAAGGATCACAGGGGACTTAGCTGCGACAAGTTCTAATCCTACAGCCATTACCAAAATGGAGCTTTAAGACTGAAAGCCACACATGTGACTTAAAAACTGAGACTTGGAACACATCACTCTGACATTTTAGAAGTGCAAAACAGCAAACAGATGAGTTTTAATATAAGGAAATACTTTCAGTAAGAACACTTTCCTTTGTTTGAAAGTTCAGCACTGGGCAAGCTCTTGCACTGCTTTCAAATCCTGTGATACCATATTTGATTTGATTTCTTGGTTCTGTTAGATGTGTGATGTACCAGTACTTGTGATGGTCTAGGCACTGAAATTCTTGCATAAAGAAATACAGAGCATTTTAAATTGAGTCGTTGATCAAGATAGAAGATGATCACCTTAGTGAAGGCACTCCAAGGATACAAGAAAAAAACGGACTATGGAGACACATAAAGGTCTGCACCAGCATTATAACTGCCCAGAAGTATATCTTTACTCATACAGGGAAAGAAACAGAAAATCTCCTAATATCCTTTTTTTTTTTTTTTTTTTTTGTGGCTATTTTGCCAGGTGAATAGTTTCTTTAGGACAGAAACCCATAAAAGATTAAGTGATAAATCTCTATAAATTTGTCTTTAATTTTCAGTCTTTATTTTACTTTCTGGTCATTATTTCAAACCCATTTATGTAAATACTGCCAAATATACTGCTTTGTCAGAGCTCCTGCAGAGTAACTTAAGGAAGTTATTTCGAATAAGCAGTTTTCCATGTGATATAAAACATCCTCAGAACACCAGATGGATATTATTAAATTTTATGATAGCCCATACAGAGATAACACTCATTTTATGGAGACAGAAAGAGTCATAAACCAATTAGAGTTTCAACTCAGTCTTTGCATTATGTTCTGCATTTTGAAGTCAGAGGCAGAATTCCCAGTAAAGTCCTATCAGACAGCACAAATGGGCAGAAATAGTACAGAATATGTCTACAAAAACTATACTATTGAAAAACATGTAATTCTTGGTCTCAGCCAGAAACAGCAACTTCATTGCTCTACTAGCTGCAGTCAGCTGCAGGGCAAAGCACCAGGCAGGGGATTCTGAGGAGAATCATAATCCCACTATATGGGATAATACCCTATTACCTCAGAAATTAGGTGCATGCCAGCGAATACACTCCAAATTTTAACACTGTGCCTACTGGGTCTTTCAAGCATTTTCTAATGAAGAATTTGCATGATGGGAGAGAAAGATAGCAAGATGATAAAGAGAAGATGAAAGCTGATAATTAAGAAAACAAAGCTGTTGACTTTGTTTATAGGAAACCATAGAGTTTCTTTCTGAAAATTGCAAGGATTGGTAAAGTGTTTCACACTTCAAACTGAAACTGAATTCTAGTGTCTGTCATTGTTTTCTGGGCAGATCCTGGGTAATTCACACAGCTGAACTTGTATGTAATGTTCTACACAGTTGGAAAACATACAAATCAGGAGGGATCCAGCAACAGCAACCTCACTGACACCTCAGTATTTTTTTTTGTCCCTTTTACAAGCGTGGAAGCATGGACAGACAATGTGCCTTGCCAAAACCTGTCGAACAATTAAGCAACAGAACTTCCTTAAGCTCACAGCCCGTGACCAAGTCACTGAAGACCACAATCCTTACAAAAAGCCCACTGTCTTAACTAAGCTGTATCCCTGTTTTGGGTCCCCAGCTGGCCCTCAGACTTCACTTGTCAGAAAGGTCTAAAGCTGTACCTGCATGGTAGCTCCAGTTGCACCAAACACAACAAACAGATACTGTTTAGGGACAGAGAAAGACTGGGCTGTAGGTGCATCTCCTTTCAAGTGTTTCTCAGAAAAGAGTTGGAGATGCCATCTGCCAGCAGCCACAAAGATTTATGTTCTCTGATGTTTGTTACAAAAACATATCCTGCCTAAAACTGAGGCTACAAGTGCTCTAAGACTGATTTTCTCTCATGGCTTTCCAAACTCACCCACCAGCCTGAAGTTTTCTACTGGCAAAAACCCATTGTTTTGATGTACAGGTTGTATACCTTATATGCCACTTCCTCACTCTTCAATTATTTTTTCCTTCATTTAGTGCTCAGTTCTGTGTTTAAAAAAACTACCAAATTTGCTTATAAACATTTTCCTCCCTCCACAGCAAGCTCTGAATATTTTAAGATATGTGCATCAATTAAGTTTTCCATAATATTCCTGTTCTTGAACTTGATGACCTTCCTGTATTTTAGTTTGAAATAAAGCAAGTTACATTTTGCTACCAGTTAGAAAATTCCTACCTTTAAGATGTAAAACATCAGGTGTATACATGTTTAAAAAAACCATAATTATTTCTGTTTAAAAAAGGCTTCTTACAAGACATCTTTAGGGTGTAAATATAACTTTTACAGACATGATATTGCCTAAAAATTATTAAAAAAAAATACCTCCAGCAAACATTAAAAAAAATTGATTTTAATAAATATATAAAGATATATTTCTTGAGACAGTATTTTAAGACCCAGCAGAAACCCAAGGCATTCACTAAAATGACAGCAAATCTTACCTTAAGAAGAATCAGCAGAACCTCTAGGTTTTCTCTTACCTCATGTTCAATCAAATGCTTATGGCAAGACTTAATGCTGACTCCTTCCACCTCTCTAGTGGTCAAAGAACAGATAGCCAGAATCTAAGCTCTCCCATAGGTTTGTCAAACTGAATGGGAGTAACATCTGGCTTTCTGCCTGAAATTAATTGGAGAAATGTATTATGGTCTGTGTACTTATCATCAGCTGCCAAGAAGCATTTAGATAATGCTTCTTTACAAGAGGAGAAAGGAAGATTTTTCATTTCATTTCCAGAGAGATGCATGTACACTGTCAGGCAGATAACAATTAAGGACTGACTGGTGAATATCAGAGAAAAAAAGTAACATAATTTAGTTTTTTCTTTTAAAAAAATGTAATAGCAAATATGGAGTGGGGCTCTTACATTTTCCTACAGATTTCAGGATGAAGAGCCCAGCTGATAAACTTTCAGTTTTAAGTTGCTTTGCCTATGTGCCTTGTTTAAGCACTGAAAGTCAGACCTACTTTTCCCAATTTTAATAAATCATCAGTAGAAATTACCATTTCTTCAGGGCTGTGAAATTGCACCTGTGACTCTTTACCACCTCTCCTGACTCTGCCACAGGTGTCACAGTGCTTGTGTTAGGGCTGCATTACTCCTGTCAGCAAAGGATATTCAAGTAACTTTCTCTGTGGGCTGTATTAAGATCCTACAGGGAGGAACCAGAAAACAATAAAAGCTGAAAAATATGGGCAAAGGGGAAAAGAAGAGCTGCCTGAAGAGCATAAGTTGAAAGACCCTTTCCTACTAAAAGGCTATTAGCATAACAATGTATATGGTACACAAACATCACAGTAATCTCTGTTGATTATTATTATTATTATTAATTGTTATTATTAATATTATTATTATTATTATTATTGCTGTGAAGTGAGCAGCTTAAATCTGGCATACATTTTGATGAAGATGGATGAATATTGTGGCAGAGAATAGAGTCAGAAAAAGGAGAAAATAGCAGAAATAAAACAATGTAAAAATTAAGCAGGAAAGAAAGAAATTAGAGTAAGACACAAAATGAGTTTGGGTAGAAAAAATATGGCACAAACTTTTTTCTATTCCCTTTTCTTCTTGGATCACAGCATATGTCAGGAAAGGCCTGGACTGGTAGGCATTCCTTAAGAGCTTGACCATCAGCCTGGCTGCCTTGAGAGGAGGGTCCCAGCAGGATGCTTTAGGCAATGGCAGCAGGAGGGTCTCCTCAGCCCAGGATCAGCTGTGTGCCCACTGTGAGTGGTGGGGGATCAGGGCTTAGCCAGGCACACAAGGCTGTGTGGCAGGAGACTCAGCATATTGCTAAATGAAGTGCTGTGGGCTTCAGAAACAGCCACACTCTTTCAAGCAGGAGGGAGATGTTGAATGCCTTCCCATAAGACTGGCAGTCCTGCTGGCAGAGCAGGAGGGTTTTTTGCCTCCTCACTGGTAGCAGATCCTCTCTGCTCTGCCTGCATGGTGAAATGCAAAAATGTGAGGGCTGGCACTGAATTCCTCTGGAGCTGTTTTAGGCAGAACAGACATAGCATGGTTTTACAGTCCAGAGCCATTCGCTGTAGGCTGGCAAGGCAATGGGAATGGTAGCTGTATGATTCCTAGTCTTTTGGCATTAACATCAACGAGCAACACCAGCTTTCCCCACACATAAAAACCCTTTTAAATACTCCCTGCAAATTTACCTTGAGCTAGTCTGAAAAAATCTAGAAAAGTTTGTTTTGTGTACAGTAACATCTGGTGCGAGTTCTGAAGCACTGGAGTTCTGCTTGGTGAGGCTCAGTAAACTCACAGCTATGAAAAAGGGAAGGTGCTGCCCACACAGGGAGCTGGATGCAAGTAGAGTAATGAAGAGAGGAGATACCACAGATGTGGTACAGCACAGTAATTAGAATATAAATCAAAGTTAATCTCCATGAAAATAGTTTTATTTGGGTCCTGACAAATACTTTATTTCTAATACTAACTAAAAGCAGTCCTACAGATTATCAAATTGTTCCCAAATTAATTTCTGCAAAGGTTTTACTGTACTACTGATTTAATAATTTCATATATTTAGCCCAAAGCATGGGATAAATGAGCACACACGTAGCAGAAATTTACGCCTGCATAGAGCTGACTTTTCTATCACTTAGCCAAAAACATAGAGAATGAGAATATGTATGTCAGCTCTTATACTTACCTTTTAATCCAATAACGTCTATAACCTTGGTATAAAGGCAGGCATGTGGATGGTTGAACAGAAAAAAGATGTAAATTCATATCTCTGATTATGATTCTACCAGCTACACTTTCATCAGGAAGTCATTATAGTTAAGCTGGGAAAAACTTTATGCATGTTTGTGCATTTTGGATGATAGTAAGCATGCCTGTTTCATTTGCTTTCATATGCATTAGTTAGGCTTTTTTGCATAGTTTGATTAGCAGAGTAGCATAATGGAAAAATAAACAGTCCACAGGCATGTGTTGTCTTTCACATTTATTGATACAGCAAACTAATTAAGTGGAGCTAGGCTTAGCCACCAAATTAAAAATCTAATGCTGAAATTGGGAATCAATCTCCCTGTTAGTATTGCCAGTGATATCAGCAGCACAGCACTTAGGTTATATTTGTCTTATTAATGTTTAACATTATGTTCTTTTCTTCTGCATCTAAATAAATAAATATGGCTAAGATAGCAATCTATTGGAATAATTGCTATTATTCAAATATAGCTCATAGATTTTGAATAACTTTTCTCTCCCCTAAACCACACAAATAGGAAATTTCATATAACTATCCAACTCCAGACTGTGGAGCATTAGGAAAACACCACAGCATAACACCAAACTGATGGAAGGTGCCAATTCTGCAGCTTTTAGAAATTCCTATATTTCTCTTTCTGTTTCCCAGTTTTCCCTTCCTAGGCTCCTTTTCTGATCCCTCTTTTTTTATACCCTAAAGCTGCTCTCTTTTTCTAGGCCCTAGATCTTTGTTCTTCGACTTATTGGCTCTTACTAAAAGAGTTGTCTTTTTCTGTTAAAATGATATGAAAAAAAATTCATACCTAGAAATGAATGTGAGAAACCCCAGGTATGATGGTGGGACTGTTAAGAAGTTACAGTGCTTTTAATTGTCATTTGGGTTTAACGGGGAAAGCAGGCTGAAAAAATGATAATAGTTTACTGCCAGGGCAGAAAGAAAGATTATGTATAGTCTAGAGGCTATTAGTTCTTGGGTTAGTTGATCCTGAAGGAAGCAATATATTAAGGTAGACACTTTTAAAATTAAAGCATTTGTACTAGCAGAAAACAACAAAAAAAATCTTTTTTGATGTCAGTGGCCCACCTAAATGTGCAAAGCTTTAGAGCTTGTTGTGAGGTGAAGGCGGCTGAAATTGGTAACTTATTGTCCTATAATATTAAAAAATAAAAAAGCTGCCTGAACCAAACAAGCAGAAAACCCAAAGCCTGGGATAATAGCTCAATCGTTTTCAATTTCAGAGACAGGTGTATACATGGGATTCAGAATTTCATGTCCTCCCCCAAAGAACAGCTTTGCAACCAAAGTGGAACCTGTTATTATTAATATTATAGAGTTAGCAGTGGTACAGTGCTTGTGCAGAGCAGAAATTGGCTAAATATTTCCCTGTAGGAAACAGGGTAAAGCTCCCAGTCAATATGGCCAGGGGAACTCACTGGCCACCAGCTGGAGAAGGCTAGGAGCTGGGAGAGGGAGGAGGCAGCTGCTGCCCACTTGCTGAGCCTGGGGCACAGCCAGTCTGACCTGGGAGGGAAGGAAATCCAGCACAGGGGACTCTGACTCACTCCAGCATGGCAAAAGGTGAACCTCTTCTTCCAGTCCTTCCAGGAGCCGGCCTGTGCATTGGTTTACACGGCCTTTGGAAAGAGACACGTTCTTGGAACAGGTGTTCAGATCACCCTCCTCAGGTCCATGTCTCAGCTACTCTCTTCCACGGGCACCTGGAGGGCTGGCAAAGGGGTGCAGGACGCTATAGGAAGATTAATGTATTTTGCTTAGAGTGAAAAGATGACACTGACCCCTCATGATTAACTCCAGGTTGTTCTGCCTTTGAAGAAAACACCAGAGGAACAATATTGAGTAGCTCTGTTACAAGTTTTCTTTTTCCTTGTGGCTTGTAATATTCACTTTCACATCAAGAACCACAACCAAAGACTGTTTTACCAGAGAGACATCTCCGAGGTTTTTATTTCCAGAAGGTAGAATTTAGGAATAAATACATTTAACATTGCATAATCTTTTATTTGAAGAGTGTTTATGGTATAGGTATGTATAGATGTATAGATACAGATACTCATGTAACTATATATTGAATGTTAGAGACTTCAAGTGAATTTAATACAATATATTTAGTAAATTTTTAACAAGCTAAATATTTTAAAAAATCAGATATTAACTATCTTGATATATTTTCATGCTTTCTTTCCTTTCTTATAATATATTTTTTTCTCTCAAATGATCATGCAGTGCCACCTAGTCGTTGCTGCTGAGGTTTGCAGCACTTAACTGAAAACAACTACCTCTCTAAAGGGTTATTAAAGAAGTGATTTTCTTTGACTCTTGGGAGGAGGGTGGTTATGTTGTTCCCTTCTACCCTCCCTCATTATTATTATAAACCATTTGTTTATAGAATATTTAAAAATTTTACTTTTATGTAATTTTTAAATTTTAGAATGCTCATGTTTATTCCTATGGCACACAAAACACGTTTATCTTAGCAACAAACAAAGTTACCAAACTTCCAAAAGACAATTAAGAAGCGATGCTCGAGACGAGCAGTTACAACAAACATGAATGGACAAAGAATAGTGCTTTCCCTCTACATGTTACATGGGAACACAGGAAAATGTGAGTGTTAGCATGAGCACGTGGCAGTAACACAGCTGCTCCTTGGGGCTGATCCTGCAGTTAATAGAAGGACATCCCCCAGCCCAAACAACAGCAGCCATATGGTCAGCCTCAACTTAAATACACAGGTATAATGCAATCACAAGAGGAGCTTGGATGGTGGCTTTTCAGGTCTTGAAATTAGGGTGTGTCTTGTCACAGTTGTATGAAAACTTTTCTGGTTTTCTGTGGATCTGCATCTCAAATGCTTATGCGGTAATCAGCATCTACCTATAAGCAATCAAAAGGCAAACCAAAGAGAAATAAGTAGGATTCCAGCATGTAACAGCTACAAAATACAATTTGGAAACACAGACATCAAAGGCTTAAAAACTGAAGTGTTAAATAAATGATGCCTCCTACCTCCTTGTTTCCTTTAAATATATAGAAATATTTTTAAAAGTCCCTAATTCTGGGAGTACTAATGCATGACATTTCCATTTGTAGTGTGGAAACTGGTTGTATATCCTGGATCAAAACATTTTCCCTTCAGAGAGATAGTGAATTAACAGATTTTTGCGAAGAAGTCATTATTTTGTACAGTTTCTGGGTGCCCTCTAGGATGTGTAACAGGTTGAAAGAGTAATGCATGCTACTAGTTCAAATTCAGGTCCTTTGATAAATGAGTAAAGGCTAATATTTCATAACTGGTATTGTCCATTCCATCTGACTTGTAGACTTCTTGATATTGGAATTTTTGAAAGGTGAGTATAAGGAGGTGTCTAACTAATACAAGACAGCTACCTGCAAAAGCTGAGAAGCTGCATGCAGATATAAAAAACGAATCCATTAAAAATCTAACCAGACCACAAAACAGGTTTTTTTCTTTATTATTTATTGATCTGTTCAAGAGGATCCTGTTCTTTTAAACAAGCATCCTTAAAAATGCTTTTAGGATCACCTATTGGTTTAGAACATCTTGAATAATATCTGTGTGAAAACATACAAAAAATCAGTGGATGGCACTGTTGGCTTGCATGTAGAGAATCATCTCCTAAATTATAAAATATATACAGATTTTAAGGTTAGCTGTATATATACGGATTTGTGTTTGCATAGTACTTTACAGATTTTGCTGTATTTGAGCAAATTAATTGTTTTAATGTTTCTTTTCATGCTGAAGCCTCCAAAATTAATAGTTACTTAATTCTGAAATTTTGTGGCTTACTTGAAACAGAAAGTATTTGGATTAAGTATTGGACTGTACAAATCATCCCTTAAAGTCACTGCAAGGAACATTCTAGGTCTTGCAACATTGAAAAATGACTGATTTTACCTCTTTAGTCTATAAGCACAAAAATGATGTTGCTAGAAAAGCATCACATGGTTGGTGTGGAGAGGCCACACAAACCCAGTGACAAAGCAATTGCCTTCCCCAGAGCACAGGGCTCTGAGAAGATCATTTGATGCTTGGCAGAATTTACTCTGTGCTGCAGCTCAAGCGTTGCATGCCATAGGGAGGGGGAAATCTGCAAATCTTTCTGCTGTGGATCATATGGGTAGGCAAAGGGAAAAGGAACTGCCAGGCTCCTCTGCTGTGGATAGAGAGGCTGAGGCTTCCATCATTCACAATGGAGTTAATTCCACTGAAAATAAGCACACCTGAAATTTGTACCTTGGCTCTGAATGCAAACCAAACTACAGCCACAGTGTCAACCTTAGTTTGAACTTACACCATGGATGCAGTGTTGTACACACTGTTTGAGAGCTTGCTCACAGGGGAGAGATAAAAATGCTCATAATTGTGTGATGGACAGACCAGGAAAATGAGGTGTGTTTTGTCTATGTTTTGGCTTTACAGTAGGATTTGCAATCAAGTCAGCCAAAGGTTCCCCTCCTGGGTGAACCCACATGTAATGTGGCAATGGCACCAAAAGTTTGTAAGTAGCTCAAAACTTACCTCACTGTTCTGACATTGTGGCGCTTACCTGCAGGGGTCCTAACCTAAGATGCACATGAGGCTACATGGAGCTAAATCAGGAAAGCTGCTAAGGCTCCCAGAAGCTTGGAACACTTTAGAATGCCTGATTCAAGCTATAGGGGAATCCAGCTTAAGGGCCAGAACCAGTAAGCACTGAACACAAAAGAGAAAGATTCCCATTGAAATTAAAGGGGTCCCTTTGTCCCCAGTCCTAAATTCCAGCTGGATGGATATCTAGCTAGGGGCAGAGGGAACTGACCTTCCTTCCCTCCTTCCTATTAGGGTTTTTGCAAAGATATTTGTGTTGTAACATTTTATTGAAACTGAAATTTTAAAACTATTTTTTATTTTAACATGGAAAGAAAATTCTCACTTTTATTTTTAAACTGAGTGCTGTAACTCTAATGTACCAGTCAAGGCCCTAGAAAACGGAATGCAGACAAGGATCGAGTAAAGGTTTGGGGATTATTTTCAATTCACTTACTGTGGAGTTTACCCTGCCTCTCTTACATTGAAAATAATATGAGTTAAAACACCCTCTAAGGGACTTTTGTTTTGTGACTCAAAGGTCCTGAAGGAGTCTTCTGTCATGTCAGATAACACATTTCTGGCATGTCTATTGCACCTCCACACTTTTCATCTAGGCACCCATGGTTGTCATGGCTACAGTATCCATACTCTGAAAAATAATAAATAAAATCCCCTTGATCAGAGTAGAGGAAAATAATATTTTTTCTGAGTACATGAAAAACAATTTTCTGCACTAGACTCATTTTAAGATTACAATTTCAAATTATCAGAATTGTATTGCAAATTCAGTTTTATGCCCCCAAATGTGAAGCTGGAATACACATGGGTGCATCTAGTCAACAACCAAGCTCACAGCTGGGCACTGCTGGAATAACAAGAAACACTGAACCTTGAACTAGATCATGTACAGCATCTGTTTGTGTTATCCCGTGAAGAGAAATCTCCCCCAGAAATTTTATGCAGGCCAAAATTCCTTAATCATGAAGATCAAATATTTCAAGATGCAGGCAGCAAAAGATTTCTTCAATGTAAGTAACATGGGAAGTGGGGACAGAGTCTGTGGTGTAACTTCATTAAAAATGGAGGGATTCAGCTTCAGGAGTACAATTAAAATGATGTGTTTCCAAATGAAACCTCAGAATAATTCTGCTAACCAGTAGATGAATCTGCTTTGAGCCAAATCTTCCAGCCTCAGGGATTGAAAAGAAACGTCATAGAGATGTAATTCTCTCACTATTGAGTTTTGTAAAGCTAGCTCTACTTAGATTGACAAGAGCATTATTTTGATCTAAGTTTACATAAGGCATTGTGCCTTATCAGACAAGGCAGACAGTCCCCACTGCCTCTCTCTCATGGCTGTTGGGAGGCTTTTGTGAAACTCAGCACGCTGTCCTTGTCACGCCATCCTTTCCCTGTGGCTGCTTGCAGAGGTCTCCACTTGAGTTCCACAGCCAAATTCTTACCTCAGTTGTGCTGTTAATAAGCAAATGCCTTCACTGTGGTGCATAAGATTAACTGCAAATAGGGTGTAGAAATTGCACAGCTTGCCCTTGCTTGGTGCCATTCTTCCCAAAATGTTCAGAGGAAGCCTGCTTACATTACTGGTTGTCAGAGTGTTTCTGTAAGGTCAGACCCTGGCTGCCAGGATGCTTGTGTAGATTTCTTCCTTATTGAAACGGAATGGCTCCTCTGCCCTGTCACATATATAAGCAATTCTGCCCTGGATATTGCCATAGGTGTCTGATTCTGAAAGATTTCATTGCTATTTGGCAATAGCAAACCTACTTGGTAATACAATTTAGTGGAGTTTTAATCAGCAGCACCAGGCTGTTCACAGAGCAGCTCCTAGACACCTGCCATACATTTCCCATATCTGACAGGACTTTTCCCAAGGCACATGCCATTTATCAAGGAAGGCATGTGATGCTGTCTCACCAAAACCTGTTCTCTTAATGCATGTGTAATGAGGTGGCTAATGCTTTGTCAGTAGGAGTGCCCAGCCTTAATAAATACTGACATGCACTAAATGATATCGTAGGCTGTGGAGCTATCCTGCAAAAAAAAGAACCCTCACATATGTATTTGCATACAAAAAGAAGTTTCCCTGTATGATTAAAAATTGAATATTTTTGTTTAATTTTTTTTTGCTGCTCTCTGTTAATCATATGAAAACAAAACAAATTGCAGACTCTTGCTGTTGTAGTAATATTAACACAAAGCAGTCTACAACACCTATGCCCAAAGAGTGTATTATAACTAAACATTGTAAAGCTGAAAGTAAACATTTGCAGAGAGGAAGGAACAGATAAACACAAAGTATAAGTGTTTAGGGGGAAGACCATGCTTATCTGGCCAATAGCCTTTTTCAGCTCAATACTGCAGACAGCAATTCTGATCGACTTCTGATTTTTGTGTGTTCTGAGAGAACTACAAGTTCTTGCCTTCTGCTATAAGCAAGGGTCTAATACCTAGAATGTTTTTAAAGGCAGCCTTTCACCTTCTCTCTGATAATCAATACACATTTTCCTTTGCTTTCTTTCTCAGAAGGCCACACCACTGACTCTCCACTTTTGCTGTGCAACATTTCTGCAGGCTAAAGCTGCTGTTGGGACCACACAGTCCCCCAAGTCCAAAAGCCCTTTATACCAAGCACTGCCTTCTCCAGTTGCATGACTAACAGCTTTGCATTTCTCCAGAACCACATCCTGTGATTTCCTATTTTGTTCTGGGGCTTCTCTACAGCTATTGACCACAGGCTGCTTGGTACAGGCAGCTACAGCCCCACTCAGTGATTTTAACAGTAGGAAGTCCAACATAGTTTTGGACAGAATGTTTCTTCCTGGGAAAAAACTACTCCACCCCCACACAATTTTGTCCAGCTAGGGCTAGGGTCTCTTATTCCCTTCTTCACTAAACACCTCTTGTACAAAACGCCAAGAGCCACAGCACGTTCCTCGTTGTGTTCTCCCTGAGATGGCACGCAGGGCTACAGCCACCAGCTTGGTTTAGGATCCTGGACAAGCTGCTTCACTTCTGTGAGTTTTTAGCTGTGAAACTGGAACAGTCTTTGAGACTTCATAGCCATCTATCACTCCCTCCACAACAACGTGTTAGCAATTAACTGATCTGTATGTTTACAGGATTAAAGGATCTGGTTTCTCTTACTAGGTCAGTTTACTCTGCTGTAATTAGCCTTATCCTCTTCTTACAATTAGTGTCACACCAAAGCCTTAGAGCTTAACATAGGCCAAACTTGGGGAGTGATCAAATTCATATCTCACAGGCTGAGATACAAATTTAATTGGAAAGAGTTTGTAATCTTCTACAACTCTGTATGTTCTACTTGAACACATACAAGACACTTTGAAATGGTAATTTAGGCTTGAATGTAAGAGATTTACCCAACACAGGGATGCTGAAAGTGCATAGGATTTTCCAGAGAAACCTGTGTGAAACACTACAACAGGGGAGAACACAACCCACTGCTGAATGACCTACCTTCACTTCACTGAAGCAAGCTGGCTAGATGTGAGCAAGGTCTGATTTGAAAACAAATATACCTCCAGCAGAGTTTATGAATGTACTGGAGAAAACAATGCATCTAATACCAATTCCTCCTGATGCTCTCTTCAACACTATCTGGAGCTTCACAGCCTTTGCTCCGTGACTGTCTTGAATGATTTATCACTTACCTCTTCTGTTTGGATAACTCTTGACTCCAGTATTATGTGTCCCACAAAAGCTAAACCACAAGCAGCAAACTGCTTGGCAGTGATAGTCATTCTAAAGAGTACAAAGAGTTGCAATTGCTGTGCTTTCTGAGTAAGGAGGTGCTGAAAGAGTGCTCTGTCACCAGGTGATGGACACATTTATTGGTCATGCAGTTATCTGTGATGATCCTTGACAGAATAATAGGTCTGTATTGTCTTTATAGGTAATCAGAGATGATGCCCATGAATGGCACAGAATTCTCCTCCCACCCAATACTCTTGTCGCTGAAGACAAAAAGTGCCAACGTAACCCAGGCCCCTCCTTGCAAGGGAACGGGCTCAGCAGAAGAGCCAGACCTCTTGGTGCTTTGTGGGACAGCTGAGCTGGCAGGCATTCCCTCTGTAGCAAAGCACCACAGCTTCTGATTCTTGGGCTTTAATTTTACCTTGCCCATTTGGAGTCACTGTCCTAGCTTGAAAGCAGCTTCAGAATCTAATCCATCAAGGATCTCCCTCATACATCACTAAAGAATTCAAAACTTTTCAGGATTAAACCTTTCCAGTTAAGTTTAATTTAACTGGAATTAACAGTTGGCTGTCCTGTCTTCAGCTCAGTTAGCTCAAAATATCCCAGGTTTATAAAAGACTATTGCCCTGTTTCTGTAACTTCACAAAAATAAGTAGATGAACTGATAGCAAATTTAACTTACTCAAAATTTGTCTAGTCCATTGCTTTAACCCTTCTATGGTATAGTACTGGGCTGTTTTTAATAGATAACAGCTGGAAGCCAGGTTTTAAAATTCTTTAAAATTTAATATTATGTTGTTAAAATAGTGAATATCTGCAATATGAAGGAATCCTCTTCAAGAAAGTGATCACATGTAGATTAGATGATCTGCCAGTCAGGTAGCTCTAAAGTCCTCTGACAAGAAACTACCAGCAACTGGAAATCAACTGTTGTTAGACCACTCACTGAGCCTCGTGGGTGTTCCATGCACCACTCTACAGCAGCTGAGAGACTGACCTATGGATGAAGGCCTGTTGTTCACAGCAGGGAAGGGTTATCTGTCTGATGCTCTTGTAGCTCCTTTCCTTTTTGGTCTCCTCTGAAAAAGGCATTCAAAACAAGGTTAACAACAGCCTGTATTGACAGACAGAGAATTCAAACCACCCAAAAAGTTATGAGAATGATCAGAAGACTGAAGGTGTTATTTTCTCTTGCTTTCTGTAACAGAACCAGTCTGTAGCATAATAGACTTAGTCTCCATGTACACTTCCTCCTTTGCAGTTAATTTTTATTACAATTAAAAAGTTCTTACCATTGGAGATATTCCATCTCAACTAACCATCTAGTCATTCTCCTTATTTTCCTAAACAAACTAGACATGAAAGGCTGGGCATTTTATATGTTCTATTACTGTTGCAAATCACTCAAGTGAAATATATTCCTGTTCAGGAGGGATCAGTCTTAGGCTTGAAAATTAGGAAAAATTAATTCCATTAATTATAATCTAAGTCAAAAAATAGCTGCTAAATCTGATACTATTTCTTAAAATGAAATCTGTGAAAGTCCCAGATTATTTTCTTCCATGCACCATCCTCCCTTCTTTTCCCCCTTCCCTCCAGTTCAACAAAATACTGGTGTTTATTCTCACAAGGAAAGATGCTGGCAAAGAGTGCAGAGCTTCAAAAGCAAGGCAGTGGGCTCAGACTCATTTTCATACTATTCAACTACAATAATTCTGAATAACAAAACCATAATAAAACCATAAGCATACGTACAACTGTAGTTGCTCCATATGATCCTTCTCTCTGCACTCAGTAGACCTCTCTTAACAATTGTCATTTTTCCCTGTTTTTCCATAGGGAACACTGTGGTCAAAGCAATGCACAGACTTTTTGCCTGTATGGATTGGATCTGTGTTTTGGGAGTCCTGCCCTGCCCTCAGTCCTCATGCATATCAAGAGGAAAAGATATTTGGCAAAACCTTCACAAACTTCACAGCTTGGCACATGCAGTGAAGAAAAAAAAAATGCTGTTTCCACAGCATCTGTAGACTTTTATTGTTATAGACAGGAGAAGCAAGAGGCAATTATTTCCCCATTTTTAAAATCTTTTGATCACATAATTAATAAATCCAAGGGACTCTTGCAATTGTTCCCATATTCTGTTCAAATAATCCAAAAGCAAGGCACATTCATACTGTGCAAAATTCCTCCTAGCTTGTTTTGTGTAGAACTGCCATTAAGGTAATTATCTTTCAGACTGGCTACAATCAAGATAACAAATTTTTAAAACTGCAAAAAAGCACAGAAAATAAAATTTAGGTTTCTTTATTTGCATCATATTAACTGGAGATTTTTGTGCTGCTTTTGATTGTATCCCAGTGGATATTTTGTGGGGAAAAACATCCCATCTTTCCTTTCTCCAAGTTAAGCATATTTTAATTTAAGCCATGTACAAATCCACTAAGTAGCCATAATTCGTAGCTACAAAAAGATACTTATCCACCATATTTCAGAGCAACAAGTCTATTAAGTTAATGATAATGCAAATCCTTGCTGTAGGAACTGTAAGAAAGTGTGTGATAACTTTGGGAAACAGACTAATGTACTCTCAGGTTCTGTTTGAGCAACATTAGGAGCTGTATTGCTTTTTCTTTGACCTCAGCTGAATGGAAGTAACAAAATATTGCTGTAAAACCTTTTCAATAAATCAACTTACCATGTTTCCCCGCTGACTTACTACTTTATGGCAGAATAAACAGCTTCTGAGAAGATACAAACAACTCACTAGAATTCACATCTAGTTGCATTAAGTAGCACAGCCAAAAAGCTGTGACGAGTTGCATCAGCTGTCTGACATAAGTACTGAAAAACACAGCATATGGATATTTGCACAATGAAGCAGAAGTAAATTTCCATTTTGAAAGCATCATCAGGAAACAGCTTGCTGGCTCAAGGAAAGTGAAATGTGATTTTACATTTTCTTGTTGCAGTGACCAGATGTGCTTAGCTGCCATAGTGGCAGCTATAACTAGTTACAGAACATAGCATATTGTTTTATATGACAAAGCACCCTGAATGATATTTAAAATGAGGGCAATACAGAGTCCTTTGCACTAAGGAGAAGATTGAGGATGTACAGAGAATTAGGAATGAATAGCTTCATAAAGGCTATGATCTGGGATTCTGTACAGGAGTTGGACTTTACAACTACAAGGTACATACATCAGGAATTTACTTGAGTCCCAATCCAGAGTTTCTTTAGAAATGCTTAATAACACCTTTGAAACTTTAATCCAAGATTTTAATCTATAACTGCTTTAGCCTTACTTGAAGCAACTGACCTTTGAATGCAGCAATAAGACTTTTCAAGACAGCATCCCAATTGCCAGGTCTTCTTTCAGACTGTGCCAAGCAAACTTACCAGCCCACTTCAGCCACACAAGATACTGCAAGAAAACCCCAAACCCCCTTTTCCTTAGCTCCCCTTTTTATTTCATCTCTTACAGCATTAAATAGGTCAGTTTGTACCAGCTGTGAAGGCACTCCTAATGTGGGTGGAGTGTCACCACTTCCAGCTGTAACTGGGAGTGTGTGTTGCTGCTCATCTCCCTCCTGAGCCTGGCACAAGCAGCTCGCTGTAGATCAGCTGGCTGGGGCTGGAGGAGTGGCACCCTCAGCTGCTCACTGCATCCAGCTGTGCTCCAGCTGCTTGAGTTATCCTGTGGTCACAGTTCACACAATTCCTGAAAGGGTGACAATAAATCTACTCCGTCCTGTAAAGAAAGGAAGGAAAATGGACAGGTGAAATTTGATAGTGATGAAAAAGAAATGCTCATGACACAAGCAGATGCCAAATGATATATAACAACAAAATAACCCACTTTTGCAGTAACTATAAAAAGCAAACACACCCATTTCACAACATTAATTTCCCTTTTCTATTATGTGTGGTCAATGTCCAGGGCCTTGGCTTTGTCTTTTTGTATTTTCTCTATTTCCTCTAGCACTTAATTGCAGAGAACATTATATAAAGTGACATTTATTGTTTCTAGCTCCCTTTACACTTATATTCCTCAGATCAGCAAGGAGAAAAAGAAGTTGAATCACTGGAGGAAACCCTTCCAGTTAAGTTCATTCCTCCCATGCCCTTTCTTTTATAGTGGCTGTTGATATGAAACTTAAATGTCTGTAAATGATTGCATTTCATAGTAACAAGTGGTCCTTGATGTATAGAACATTTTGTACCCTGTTACACGCCTGGCCTTTGGGCTGGACCAAGGAAAAAGCTGGAATTGTGCAATCATTCCAAATGGCTGTGAATTTGCAGGTACATCCCATAGGGTACAAGGTGAGGAAAGTACTTAAGACCTCTACAGGTTGTGCTTGTGGAGGAAAGTTTGAAAGCCTTTCCTTCAACATGAAAGGATACTGGAGAAATACTATTTTACTGAATGAAATCTCAACAGTGGGGCTGATATTTTAAGGTGCTCTGCAACTTTGACCCACATTCATTGTTGCAAGAGGTCTGAATGCCCCACACTTTAGAGAGCCTGAAATGACATGTGGCATGATGTGGAAATTATCAGTTAAAAACTAAAACCAAACTTTGTAGGAAGAGAGGAGGAGTTCTGACTTTTTGTTCCCCTTTACTTTCTGATGTCCTCTTGGCATGATGCACTGAAGTGGCAATCCCTTTCCAGGACTTCTGCAAAGTGTATCCCCAAGTTCTCACAGCTGTAATAGCCCATGTATTCACCGAGAACTGGAAGACATACTGTTAAGAACTCAGTACACACTCTGTTTTAGTAAGGAATAGAACTAAAAGTATTAAAATAATGTACTGGATATAAATGACAGCTGTGACAGGAAAATGAGAACAACTTTCATGTTTTTATTGCTGCCTTAGAAGCAATTGATAAACAGTACACTTCATATATAAATGAGCATGTGTCAATATATGACAACAAAAATAAATTACAGTGACATAGTATTTAACTTTACAAGGTTGTACAAAATTACCAAATATGAATAGATTTCAACTTAAAAATTTGAAATAAGTTAAAACTTCAACTATTCTGAAGACTTAAAAATATACATACAGTTTCACTCAATCACATCATTTACAGTATGATTTTTTTAAGCTGTTTATTCTTATACACCCATATATTTTTGACTGTATTAGTGGAATATATCCTGCTATATGCAGCTTTGCTGCAGTGGGATAAAGGGGTTCCCTGAGGGCACAGAACAGGCTTTGAGTGTTTATATTTTAAATAATTTGATTACATATATAAGCTAGAAATATAAACCCAAAGTGTTATTTATCTGTCCTATAATGAGAGACTGATTTATCTGCTCTTTCTAGAACTTCCATTGAAATGAGAATTTTGAAGAGAGGTTAACAGCAGGATTGAACTAAACTAGTCTGTTTAGCCAGGATGAATTAGGTTAAATTATTTAATGAAGTATTTGAAGAATATCTGTTTAGTATTAGAGGTCATTATAGACTACATAGCTAGTCCTGGCTATGCACTGGCATATTTGCTTCCACAACTAATAGGAAAATATATTTGATATGATACTTTGAAGTAATGGGATGGATTATGGATTGGCATTTTTAACACCTCAGTTACATGCACATGATTACTTTATTAAATACTATGAAGATTAAAAGCATTTCCCAAAATGCCTTGGCAGTGGAGTATGTGATAATTAAGAATTCCAAGGGTTTAATTCAAGCAGTAAAATAAGGTAAGGCAGAGGAAATTCATACTGAGGCTGGATCACTCCTGATAACTTAAACTAAGGCTGATGCAAACTGACTCTGTGCACCAGCAAAAAGGCAAAGGCTTGTCAATTCAGAAACCATTCGTAAGAAAACAGATAAAGAAAGAAATTTGAACAAACTGGCACATATGAGAAAATTGCTCAATTGTCAAATAAACAGGAAAAGACTTGCACAGAGGTGGGTTTTAAACTGCCTGCAATTAATTTGGCAAGAAATAAAAAAAAAATCCAAGATGTCTATTTGTGAGACTGAATTTTCCCTTCTCTGAATATGTTAAAATATCTATCAAAATGCTGCACCAGTAATCCACAATCTTCCCTCCAAACAAATAAATGTTCTGTGTACATCATTTAAATGAGAAAGGAAGAAAAGGAGTCATAAACAGGCCAGAGCTGTGCAATTCCTCGTTTCCATTTTTCTCTAATGTTATTGGTAATAAAGACCACTGCAGTCTACAATTCAGCTGTAAATTATTTTAGAAGCCACTCTTTTTGTTGTGTGAATATACTGTCATTGGGCAGCAGAAAGGGGGAAGGGAACTGGAAGGAGATATACATATATATACATACACACAAACACACACGCACGCATATATGTATATATATGTATATATATATATGTATGTATGTATGTATGTATGAAAATGGCTGGGGGTGTTGTGCTCTGTTTGCTCTATGTTTTCCAAGAGAACTTTTTTGCAGGCTCATGCCCAGGGAGGTGAGGGCACACAAGTGGAGGTATGTTATGCTGATGGGAGGCCACACAGTCCAGCCCCACACCATGGTGCAGGGGCCCGGCTGCCTCCTGCTTTTCTGGGGAAAAATGTTCATTTCAGAAGCACAGAGGGAACCTTTCCCTCTGGAAAAGCCAGCTGGAGCTGGGCTTGGATCAGCCCCCAGAACAGGCTGTTTTTCACCGTCGCTAGGAGAGCACAGAGCAATTTCGCTGAGCAACAGACTGGGTCATTAAGTGAATTAATAGCAATCGAAGAAAATTGTAGCATACGACTGGAGTCAAAATTTTCTTCTACAAATCCACACCTAAGGGGAGTCCTCCCACACTGAAGGGAAGGACAGTTTCCCCAAAGGAAAGCATCTACATGATGAAGACTTCAAAACACTTTCTGGATTGTTTACCCCTCTTGCAACTTGTAATCTCAAATTACTTCAATCAAAACAATTACATTTCTCTTAATTGCTTGTTCTGTGTTCTGCCCCTGTTTTGGCTCCTGAGAGAAAAAAATAACATGGAAATATATCTCAAAAGTTCAAGCAACATCTAGCAGTTATGTAAACCTTACCTCACCGACTACTTGGCACACAGTGTGTTACTGTACAATCAGATATGTCGTTTATACCCCATAATTTGTTTTTATCTCAACTAGCAAGCCACTCTATGAGCAGCAACTAAAGAAATGAGTTTATCTCCTTATATTAATGCAATTGTTATCAGGGGCATACAGGGTAAAAATAATTTGTAGATTAGAGTAATGTATTTGCAAGGAAATTTCCACACGGGAAGGTGCCACCTGATTAGTTTTCTGTGGAAAATTAAAAAAAAAAAAAAGAAAAAAGAAAAAAAAAGGTGTTAAAGCATCTTGGCAGGAGAAAATCTCTTAAGAGCACAATGTTCCACCGTGATAGTTCAGTGGGAGCCAAGTTTTGACAGCACATTTTAGGCTGATACCCATGCGGTGAAAGGAGAAATGTGAGCTCTCGTGGGACACTTGACCCAGACCAATGTATTGATTTTTCTACCAACATACAGACATCCACCTCCTGCCCTCAGGACTGCAATGGTGGCAGTCATGCCAGAGGGGAGAATAAAGCATTTGAGTCTCTCTCAGTACATCTTCTCTAACTCTCATTTTTATTAGCTGCAAAAGGGAAGGTTCCTCTAAAACACTGAAGCCAAGGAAAACGATTGCTCTTCGTCATTATCTGCCTCTACTCTTCCAATTACTGTGCTAGTGTTTTGCAAACTGCTGTCAATATGAGCTAGGGCCAATTATTCTTTCTGAGTGTTTACCAAGACATAGAATTTAATTACACGGCAGAAAAATTGCTGCACAGTAAGGTAGGTGTTAGCAAAAAAAGGTCAACTTGGCCAATAATTTAAAAGATGCTAATATTCTGTCTAGTGCCTGAATGGGTAGCTATGACTAGATCAATAGACATCAGATTTTGAGTGAATGCTCAAACACTGTCTTTTTACACAGCAGAAGTTGAGGGGCTCTTTCCTACTCTTTCCTATTATTTTATGAGTTTACAGTACATTCAGCTCCACTGGTTTTGATGAAGAAAATCAGTTTTATAAGGCATCAAATTCAAAATTTTTTTTCAGGAGATCTGTTTCTGAGATGCTTAATTACTGCATGGAATTTCTTCATATATTTCAAAATCAGAAAGTAACAGGCAAAAGTCAATTTATTTAAATTTTTCAAGCCTTAAAAGTATGTATTCAGATATTGTCTCTGGGACTTGTTTTGCTCCATAGCCAGCAGAACAGAAAGCTTTCAAGTAATAGGAACATATCAGGAAACACATAAAATATGTTCATCAGATTCCTGCAATGTTATCTCTATTTCTATCACAAAAATAGCCGCTATCTCCAAATAGAAGCAGGAAGCTTATGGCTCTTTCTTGTAACAGCTTGACTGGTGTGGCCCACACCCTTCCTGCTGTGGGGTGGCAGAGGCAGGAGTTCAGTTCCAACTTCCCATGAGGCAAAAGTCCCATGACTGCTGGTCAGCTTTGAGGCAGGAGGAATTGGGTTAAGAGGCAACTGAGTGATGGGACACCTCTAGAAACCCAATGATGATTCATATTAAAAAAATTGACACCCTCACTGACATCTTCTAACATCTTACAACTGCAAAACTTCACATTATATTTACCGTTTTCTTACTTCTTTTGGAAAGCAGTGAATTTTAATTCAGGCTTTTTACAGCTTTAATTAAGAGCTCTTGTGTGTACTTAGTACATGGACTTCAATGATCCATCCCTATGCAGCTTGCTTTTGAGAGCAGCTGTCCATCCTTAGTCTTTATATTTCTCTAGTGATGAATTCTGTGTCAGTCAATACACATTGCAAAAACCAAAATCAAACAAAACCTAAAGTGGCACCTGTGCACATTAGTTTAAGTCTCTTGGCATTTTTCATGCTGATCCTTCGTGTCTCACAGCAGGAGAAATATGCAACTACGTAATGTAGCTGCACTGTTTTGGAAACAAGTGAAAGGACCTGAAAGGACCTTCCATCATATTTGGTGAAGGGCAGGGGCAGAGCAGGAGATAAATGCTGTTCTATCCTTTACAGAGAGGATTTTGTTTAGATTACCCTATGGCCAAAAAATCACATTCATTTTGAGTAAAGGAACAAAACATTTACTTAGATATACTACTACAGCCTGAAAAGTGGAAAGTTTTGGTCCTAATATCACTTGTAAAGTAATCATTAATGGAGATATGAGGCAAGCAAATGGAATGTATTTCTGAATCAGAAAAATTCATGCCAATGGAGGATAAAAGCTGCTTAACTCCAGCTATATCTGATTTCATATAGCTTTGTAGATGCAAAGAAATGACATATTTACATATTGATGGCAGAAGGTATTCAATAGGTATATTCAATAAATCTATATGATAGGTTTGTTCAATAGGAGGGAAGTGATCTATGTGAAGGATAAAAGTAATGAGTGGAGAAAAGTACTGAGCATCAGGAAATACAGCACAGGCCTATTTCTTGTGATGTATCTGCATAAGCAGAGTGCAGAACTGTGTAGGGTTCAAAGTAAATTGGCTTATTTCTTTTGAGCCATGGTGTTAATTAGTCTGTGCCACAATGGTAATTAATGCGGACACATTAAGCACAAATTAAGGAAGGCCATTTGGCCATTTCCTCATCCCTTTGGCATCTCTAGAGTAGGTAGTATTCCAGGAGTGAGTACAGTTGTTTTGTTACCCAAAGATTTCAATACAGAAGAAAAATAGTCTCAAGAAGACTGGATGTTTTGAAACTACATAAGGATTCAGATTCTTGTCCAGAGACTTTACATGCTAGTGTAAAAATTTTCATATCTTTTGAGTATTTTCAGTAAATTAACTATGCCTGTATGAATGAATTGAAAAATAAATTAAAGTTCTCTTGGCACAATATATCCTGTGCTTCTCGGATTGTTAGGCATGGTTGAGTGATGATTACCAGATCATTTCAAGAGTGCTTTCATTCCAGGAAGTACAAAGTTATTTAACTTTGGTCCAGGAGCGAGAATCTCCCATCAAATTCCTGGAAAATGCATATGCACCCAGACAAACAAGCCCTGCTTACATTTTAAGGCCTTACTATTTAGTCCTAGAGGGCTATAATAAATATCTCTTCACAGAGGCCTGAGTGGGGTGCCAGGGTGCTCTGCCAAGAGTGTAGCTGATGGTGATGTGTGCTGTTGGCTCACAGAGTCATTCATACACTGAACTTTTTTGGGCACTGTTTACATGTGTTTATTCACCCTTATGCAAGGAGGATGTGCACATCTATAAAACCTCTAAATGTCTTGGGGTTTTTTCCACACTTTCTGCCAAGTTACATAAATTTTATAGCTTCAATAGCTTGGAAAAAATTTACCTCTCCTCACCACTGTTAGATTGAATGAATTTATCGTCATTTTCATAAGACACTCCCTTAAGCCACCATCACAGAGTCAAGGATTTATTGTTTGAAAACTCAGAAGGGGGTGAATGATCTAGATATAGTGGGTATTTCTTAGTCTTACCAGGCAAACGAGGTTTTTAAAGCCTGCAAAATTCCACCCATGGGACTGGGCAAATGAAAAGCATTATACTATGCAAAAGAAAGGGCAGAGCAATAGGATGGAATGAGGGAGGATGGTAATTTTTTTTTCTCCTCTCATTTCTAAGGGAAGGGGTGCTGTTCTTACCTCAAAGCATTTGCAGTGCTTGATTTGCCATGTTTGTGACATTTGCTTCCAACTGTTTTCATAGTGACTGGATTTCTCTTTCAACTTTGAGAAACTGGCAGTGACGTTCACATGGACATAGGAGTTTCTTTTACATGAAGAATAGCTTCTATCTCTTAATAGATAGAATCTAGTCTAAGAGGCCTTCTTTTCTTGTTTGAAAAAAGGCAGTGTAAGTTTGGGTAATTTAATGGAGTTAAATCTAGTGCAGCATTGATGCAGTAGCTCAGTAAGTAAAATATGTTCGTGAATTTCTAAATTTTGGGTAATATCTAAAAAGCCAGCTCGATACACTGAAAGCACCATATCCAGAAATAAGGACAATGCAATTGTGAAAAATATGCATTAAGGAAAGATGTGGAAAGTTTTCTTGCAGATAAGCAGAGGAGACTTAAGCACAGTTTCACTGTCCAGTTACAAGTGATGAGGCACCAAAGGCAATGTTTACCATGGCTGAAAATTTCAGCATAAGTTTGTACATACTTCTGTAAACATTGCTCTGGATGTGGTACATCTCTGTGTATGTGCATGCACAGTAGTCACACATATCCTTCTGAGATATACACAGTGCATGGAGATGCATAGGTACAACATACACACCATACAACACATGTTGGAATAGGCCATGAAATAAGTAGCACTTAATGTTTTCCCACGTTACTTGTGCTCCTTCCATTAAACAACCCTGACAGGGATTGGCTCCCTTGAGCCATCCTGATATCTAAAATTAAGCAAAGCATCCTCAAGCACATCTAGGAATGCATCTGGAAATAACTACAATGATATTTCTTGAGAAAAAAAAATACAATCAATGTTATATTTTGAATGTGCAGTGTGAGTGGTGAAGAGAAGTCAAAGTCCCAAATGCTAGTACAGCAAAAGTAATGAGTTTGCCAGTTAAGATTGTGAAGAACTGTCAGTGACCTCAAATACTGTGATGCTCAATCTCAGCCAAGTTGCAGTGCCATGGTGTATTAAATGAAATAAACATAGTGTAGAATTTCCATTCACACACTATTAGTTTTCAATAAATAGCACAACTGCATTATCTCTGCCTTACTTTAAAAGCTGAAGTACAAAAATGCCCAAGTATCAAACATTACAAATTAGCATTTTCCCCAATACCTTTCTGGCAGCTCAAAAATGTAGAAGTAGAAAAGTGCAGATGCTACAAATGATCTATGCCTGCTACAAGGAAGAACATCCTAATTAAATGAAGTTTTTAATTCCATGAAAACCTGAATGTCATGCATGCTTTAGCTAAGCTTCCAAGCAGAAGTGTTTGGGTATCATGGGAGTGCAGTGCATGAGTCAGAAAAGGCAGCCATCACTATGAATACCTCAGCATCACCAGACATCTCTGCATCCCCTTCGGGCTAACAAGAAGCAACCTACAAATATGTATCACTTTGAACTGCTCCCAGAAGCCAGTGCAGTAGTATTTGAATGGGCAAATACATCAAAAGACTATATAAAATAGAAAGTCGCAGAGGGTGGAACTACCACAGTGAATATATATGTTTTTTTATAATTCCCAAATGCATTAAAATACATGATGATTCATGAACTGTGTGAAATTCAAGCTAGTGGGGGTTTGGGAAAACATCTCTAGGGACAGGTCATCCCCTGGTCAGGCTTGGTGAACAGACCATTTGTGGCACAGACCATTTCTGCCAATAAGGAGCTGGCAAATGTGAAGCCTTCTCCAGTGGTTTTTGATATGTTTTATACATCTTTAGAAAATAAAGTATCAGACCTCAGCACTTTACAACTCCTGAAATTAGTAAAGTCTTTTGATAATGTAAGATCAGATAACTTTGCATAGAGGGATTGTGAAAGGAAAAGAAAAAACACCTGATAACAAGACAGGCTTGTAAAGCATATTTAGCACAACAATCTAGGAGCCACCTGGAGGAAAATGAGGGTTTAGAATCTCAAATATAAATTTGAATCGTGATGCATAATCAGATGGGTGAGGGGTGAGTGAAAAGTAGTTAATAAATAGTATGACACTGCTAGACCATCCCTACTGTATATAGGGTAGCATGATGACAACTATTTTTAAAATTATTGATGCTGCTCATTAAGGAAAAAAAGTTTAAAACTTCCTTTTTCTTCGATGTTTACATTCTGTAGAGGCAAACCAAATGTACTTTGGGATCTCTACTCACTTTTTAGATATATAAGGTTGATAATGAACCAAGACTTTTTAGAATATTCTTGCAGAATAAGTGAAGAAATATAATAATCAAGACAGCAAAGTAAGAAAATGAAGCTGCACATAATTGAGAAAGAGCACCACCTCTCTCAGAATATCTGTGTGCATATTCCTACTGCCAGAACCCTGTTGGCTATTTATTGTTTAGGTTACACAGATCCACAGGTTTAGATCCTGGGAACTACTCAGGACTTTCCAATATTTGTTTAGCTTTAAACAGTGCCAGACTGATTTTCAGTTTACTTTTGTTGAAAGTGTGTTATGCAGGAGTAAGAAAAAATGCTTCATGCACCATGGCCCGGGCCCTCAGATCTTCAGATCAGACATCTCTTACTGCCTTATACCAGTACAGAAGTAATAAACTTCTATTGCAATTTTACACTGAAAAAGCCAAACACATATTATAATGAATTTTGTTGCCTGTTCAGAGGCTGACAGTGATTGGGTCTATTCTACAAAGCTTTCTCCAGACTACCCATTGGCTCCTGTCTGGCTATCGCTTCTGACTTTTTGGTCCTTCTCATATGGAGTCTAATCCTGTATTATTGCAATTAAGGGAGACTGGGCTCTGAAAAGCCAGCTTTCAGAGCTGTGAGGAGAGTTAATGGGACTGAGCTGTTTGTCTGCCATCAGAACGATGCTTTCAACTGTGTTTCTGACTTAATTTTCCTCAAAACACATGAAATACTACACCATTGCACTTCCTATAAGTAATTCTGTGTCATTGATCTTGCATTGTTCTTCTTCTGCAACCTATTATGTGCTCCTGTGTTCATAAATTATATATCCACTAGTGCATACAGCTAAAATTTTTGTGTGTGCATGGGTTTAAAGCAAATACAGCAACATATAAAATACAAATTAAATTGATGCACACTGTACTTGTAACACAGCCAAATTCTTAATATTTTATAGTGCATATTCCATTAAATAAATAATAATGAAATTGATCTACAATATGTGTATACACACACATTTTATGATGCCTGTAAATAACATTTTAAAGCCTGTTCACACATCAAAAGACAGGTTGTTTATTTCTCTGTTAGAACAATCCAAGGATTTAACTCTTCCTATTATGTAAACAGTGGTGACAGACGCTTTCAAGGAAGCTTAACTTAAAAAAAAATAATAATTTCCCATTTTAAAATCAATACTAATATACCATAAATCCCCCGATGAACTCTGGCTTCCTTACATGCTCTCACATTTTGTGTATTAGGGGCACAGCACTACTCTAGATATCAGAATATAATAACATGGCAATATATATAGATATAGATATATATTTAAATGGTAAAATATTTTTAGGTCAACTTGAGTAATGAATATATTTCAAATTAATGCTTCTTTCTATAAATAAAGGTAATTAATTTTCTTTGCAACATGGGTGCCTTTGTATGTGGCTAGCAAACCAGCAAAACAATTCTGGTATCTTTAGTTCAAACTGCAATTGTGACATAGATGAAGCTTTAACTTTTCTCTTTTTTGTACTAAATTGTACTTGCAGTAGAGTTCAATATAATTTATGAGATTACTTTAGGGTAGACATTTTAAACAACTCATACAAAGGAGTATTTGTTTTAGTGACAAGAAAGCTAGGTGTAGTCTATTCATTTCTCAAGCAGACCTTGATGAATCACTTTAAAAGGACACTACAGCTGAAGACTGAAGAGCAATATTTATCAACATTAAATAAAACATTCGGTGAAATATGTATAAATATTTCTTTATATGACCATAACACAAAATTAAATACTTTAGATACACAGACACCATTTAATATATTTCCACTGTTGTCAAAATCATCTGTAAACACCATCTCACACTGAATACAAAAGCAGCTTTAACATCAGTTCTGTATTCACAACACTGATGCCCCTTTGTAAAATAAGATACTTGTTTTATTTTCAGCAAAATAAGAGTCTAAGCAACAACAACAAAAAAAATTTGGTCATCTCAAAGGAGAATACAAAATAATCTTTCAACATGTAACTAAATCAGATTTAGAGCAACAGTTTAAAGTACAATCCTTTCCCCAGGGGACCTCTGACTTTTATAAATCATGTTTGGTGCAGACCACCTCACAAATACCAGGAAATACTGGTCATGTCTAAACTATAAATATTAAAGCCCTTTTAAAAATGTCTTTATCAAAAATTGCCAGGTTACAAATTGGCAATATCACATTTTTCACACCACCGATTAACCTGGCGTCAAACGGATTTAGGTGCACTTCTCCTGAAGATTTTTAAAACAGGTTGTGGAAAACAAACACTTTTTAGTGGGAATCCTTCACATGCAAAAATAAAGCATTTCTTTGAAACAAATCATTTGCATCTGAAGATCACCTGGGCAGACAGTGCAAGCAGCGGGGCTCCACCAACTTTTGTCAGAAAATTACAACTTGAACTTTCACTGGAAGCCGTAGAGATACTGCACACAGGATGTGAGCTGGCTCTGAGGAGGGTGGTGCATCCCCAGGGTGCAGCTCAGGACAAGGTGTTGCAGGAGCCATGTGTGCTTTGACAGCAGCACAGCCTCCCCAGCAGGACATGGGGCTGCTGCTGATGGTTGCACCTGCCTGGCTCCTGAGCAGCTCCCTTTGAGCATTGGTACTGTGCAGCCCAGACCTGGGCTCTCATTATCCTATGCCCTGCCAAGATAGCTTCATGCTCTTCCCTGAATGTAGCCTTCAATTCCTTTCCCCTTTGCATCTTTTAAAGAGGCATGATCACTTTGAGGAGACACTCTGTGCTCAAGATTAAGGTTTTACTGGGCAAGCACCCAATTATAAAACTCTGTAAACTCACAGGCTATGTTTTGGTTTTCTAAGTTTGAAATGTGGACACCATGTTTTGGTTTCAGAGATAAACTTGAATTTCAGGTGGCAAATAATGAGCTATATAATTATAACATGATGTTTTGGACTTTTAAAAAGTTGCAATCATATGTAATCATGATGAGGGGCCCTGTAAAACATAGAACAAATAGGTCACCTCTTTCCTGGTATGTGTGTATTTCAGAGGTGTGAATGTATGCTATGCATACATACACACTCACACACACACATATAACATCAGCTGCACACATAGATACTCAGAAATCAGGAATCAGGGGTACAATTAACAATATATCAGAAGAGAAGTAGAAAGGAAGCTCTACCGGGACAACAAGAGGCAATTTTTCAACCTGTACAGTGTCTCAAATAATTTCATAATCCTGTTTCACTAGCTTGCTACATCTGTATGTAACTTGACTTGAAAGTTGTTGGATGCCTTGGAAAATGAAAAGTTGGGCTGGATAGATGTCCTTACCTGAGATCCCAGAGTTGATTATAATCAAAGAGCTGGGCAGATCAGTAATGGGTTTATAATTGCTATACAGCTTCTCACAAATTCATAGGAAAACTTTATTAAATCTTTTACTCCTTAGTAAAAATGTTGAAGTTTCTTAGTTTTTGCTGAATGTGGATTGACTTTTATATTAAACTGGATTTATTGAAAGGATAAATAAGCCTGGCAGCTGCTTTCATGTCTTGATGTTTAAATCATAGAATCAGCACCCTGGAACCACCTTCCCACCCCAACCCATCTTGTCTCATCCCTTACTATCTTGCCCATCCTGCCCTGTCCCGTGCCATCCTGTTCTGTCCTATCCCATCCCATCCTGTCCCATCCCATCACATCCCTGCTTCGTTATTTTTTCATTTGTTTAAAAAATACTATTCTATGAAGCCTCCCTAGGGATCCGCTTATGAAAAATGACAGACTGCCTTTGCTGATATTGCTGCTTGCGTCGTTTTCGTTTGTCACACTGGCACAGCAGCAGCATCTTGAAAGTGTTTCTGAATGTTTTGTTACACAGTGCATAGCACATGGGGTTCACTGTGCTATTGATGTAGCAAAGCCAATACCCCAGGTGCCAGAAAGTTTTGGGGATACAGCTGCAAAAGGTGTTCACCAGAACCATGATGTTATATGGGGTCCAGGTAATGATGAAAGCAAACAAAATGGCACTGAGTGTCTGTGCTGCTTTCTTTTCTTTGATAAGTGACATTCGTTTTCGTTTTGTGATCTGACTTCTGGTCTTCAAGGCAAACTTTTTTGCCAGGGTTGCTTCCTTAAAGGACAAGGGCAGGGCTGTCGATGTCTTGGTGACTGATGAGATGCCATCAGAAGCAGCGGTTGTCTCTTCTGATTCTGGTTCAATTGGAAGCTTAGTAAAGCTCTTTTGGAAATTTCCACCATCCTGAACACCTTTGGGAGGGTGCAACTTTTTAGGTTTCTTTTCCTTTGATTCTGTGTCGGATTTCTGCAGTTCATCCCCTGACTCATGCAAATCTTCCGAGGAGGGTAGTTTTGTGGAATTGAGGATAGCACTGTGACCAGGAAGCTTCAGCACGATTGAATAGATGGCTCTGGTCTCTGCAGCAATGTCTTCTTCATCAGAGGAGGCTGAATTTTCAAGGGAGGCAGCAGCATCATTGTTGTTCCAGCTGTCACTGCTGCTATGCTCTTGGTCCCCCTGATCTGTGCTGGGTTCCCAGCTCTTCATTGTGAGCCAGAAGTGGCAGCGCCTGTACTTCTTGCGGGCGGAGCGTTTCATGTTCTGCCGTTGCAGCTCGTAGCTGCTGCAGCTGCGGGAGCTGCCAGTCTGGTGCACGAAGCGCGCTGCCTCCGCCTCACTGCCCGAAGCCTGCAGCCCTGCTAACTCTTTGGTGCGTTTCTCCGTCTCCTTGTAGATCCTCCAATACAAAATACTCATAATGGTGACCGGCAAATAAAAGGCAGCTATGGCAGTGCCAAAAGTGATGATAGGTTCACTTAGAAACTGGATGAAACATTCATCGGGAGGCACAGTCCTCTCCCCAACAAAATACTGCCAAAACAAGATGGCAGGGGCCCAGAGAACAAAAGAGACGATCCATGCTAAACCAATCATTACCCCAGCCCTTTTGGTTGTTCGTTTGGCTCTGTACGTCAGTGGCCTAGTGATGGAAAAATACCTGTCAAAACTTATCACAAGGAGATTCATTACGGAGGCATTACTGGCGACATAGTCAATGGAGAGCCAAAGATCACAGGCCAAGCTTCCCAAAGCCCAGTGGTCCATGATGATATATGTGGTATAAAGATTCATGGAAAGAACACCGATGATCAAATCTGCACAAGCAAGGCTCAGCAAGAAGTAGTTGTTGACTGTTTTCAGTTGCTTGTTAACCTTAAATGCAACGATCACTAAGATGTTTCCTATGATGGTCACCAGTGCAAGGATCCCAGTGAGGAAAGCAATCAAAACTACTTGCCAGACAGTGTGTCCACCCAGAGGGTCTTTGCTTGTGGCATTTAAGGTCATGTTTGTTGATTCCACAGTGGAGAAAGGAAAACTCTCTGTGGTCTGAGGGAAATCATAGCTGCCAATGAGTGATGCTGCTTCATCAAGGAGTCCTGGTCCATGTGAATCTCTCTTCCAGAAGGAGCTTACATTTGGTAAAAGTGGCGAGGATGAACTGTTATTATGCATGATCATTGTGGCTCTCTGACATAGTCTGTAGCAGAGAAAAACCAAACAAAAATCAAGTGAACAGGTGAAGATGCTAAATAATCGTCCTCATACTTGTACATAAAATCACTTTAGCACTTTGAAAGATGTCTTTAAAAAGCTAAGCTACCTGTGACACATTTCAAATCAAACCTGTACTAAGTAGTACTATGATAGTACTGTACTATGATAGTACTAAGTTTCCAGACTGTGATTAATCTGAGCTATTTGTAATGATCAAATTGTGCTTCCTTATAAACATTCAATTACACAGGAACCAAAATCCCAGGAGAATGTGAACGCACAGTAGTATTAAAATGCCCCCGAACTCTAACTCTGAATTAAAACACGCCCTGCAGGATCTGTCCTGAACTCAAAATCTCAAAAATCCTGGAGCCTTTAAAAATTAAGTTCCAATCATATGAAGCCACAAATCTTCCAAGTTCCAATCAACACTGGTCCCCAGTGCTATCCTGGCTCTAGCAAAACAGAGCCACAGCCTCTCTGCTGCCTCCAGCTACAGCTGATGACAAACAAAAATATTGTTCTGACTTTCCTTAAACTATGGAGATACAAGCCAGCATAATTTCACTGTCTCAAGCTACTCTAACCTGTGAGGCTGCAAAACTCTTCCCATTTTCATCTACCTTTCAGCTATCTGATAAAAGTAGTAAACGTTCTCATTAGCACTTTTTGCATGTGCCACTATTCATTTTTTTCATGCATATTTTTATACTTGGACTAAGGATTTTGCATATCTAACGACTTCAAAATTTCTTTGGGGACAACACATGGTAAAAGTTCCTTTGAAATTATGGTCTCTAGAGTCAGGAAAAAAACCTTTGGCAGATGTATGTCAAACCATTTACTAAACACTTTAGGAAAACAGCGAAAAAAAGCATGAAAGGGATTCATAATTAAGCTTTAATCCTTTTCCCCAAGTACTAACATAAACTGAAAACATGCCCAGACTAGGAACTTGCAATTCTCTTATTTCTTAGCTTGCCTAGTCAGCTGACTGGATCCCTAGTAATAAATGAATTATATCATCAAGAAGAAAAAATTCAGATGAAAAAGTCCATAATTGACAGTAAACATTGAGCAAAATATGCTGTCAATGTTTGTTTGTTTTCTAAATTTGAGTCCTTCCAGAGTTAATATATAATGGCATGAGATAATAATGAGTATCACATACATTGATTTTACAAAAAAATATTTACCCAAAAGGGAAAAGTTTGGTTATGTTTTTCTAATTAATTTCCAAATTCTTCTTACCCTTGAACTTGGTTTTGTTATGAAGCCACAAGACACTGTGGGATTTTAAATGCTGCAGTTCTTTGACATATGCAGTAAATAGATCAGCAATTCCTTTTCTTCACTCATGTAGGATAACTAACACAAACTTCCTCCCTATTTCGATATCTAGTGTAAATGAGGTTTTATTAGGTTACAACGAAGATGTCATATTATAATCTAATTCAGTCCACTTTTAATGCATTCATCATTGTATAACTCAGAATATGAACACAATAATAATGAATATATATTGCTCAGATAAATCACACAGTTAAATTTTAAGTATTTTCCTGATAGAATGATTGAAAACTAAGAGCAGCTCAACTTCTAAAAAGAAAAATGGTAAGACAGGACTGCTGGAAACCATCCTTATTGCAATGTTTTATTTAGGAAGCACGCATTTTTTCCAGAGCTGTCAGACAGGATGAGGTCAAAACCAGAGTAGTATAAGAGAGACCTCAAATAATGATATTTCCTAAATATATGCCAGAAATTATTAATGTTATAGGGTGCAGACCTTTCTTCACTCACACTAGGGACGGAGAGCAGAGGATGAAAGCCAGAAAGCATCCACTCTGCAGCCATAAATTTCTAAAACCTCTGTAGGGCAACAGCCAATCCCGTCAAGTATTGGTTGAGAACTCTGACAGGTACATTACGATGGCAACATTATCATTATGTTGCTTTTTCATAAAAAAAAAAAAAAAGAAAAAAAGACAACTTGATATCTTCTAACACACAAGAAAAGGTCATGAAGAATATATTAATAAAGGAGATCAAACTTCCACTAAAATAGATAGAAAAAAAACCCCACTTAGAAGTGATGGTAAAAAATAATTATATTACTAAGAAATAGAAATAGTTAACAATTAGGTAGAATTGTTAACTATTTCCCATTTTCATTGTATAACACAACCGTGAACTAATCTGAGTGTTAGCCTTGGAAGTCCAAAACAAATACCATAAGAGATAAGAGATACAAATAATCTTGCAAAATTAATATGCAAATGCCACACTATCTATCACTAAGTCCATAAATCAATTGTAAATTCTATTTAATTGTAGACTTTGAAATGGAGTTCCAATGGAAATGCAATGATAAATCCTTTCAGAAATGCCATGATTCAAAAGACTCATGATGAGGAGTCCTGGGATCATCATAATTCAGCTGCAGTCTTACAGACACTGAAGAAGTGTTGAAACCAAATCTTTCTCAGGTCAGTTCTTTCATGTCTGGTCTTCAAAGTAGCTTCTCTAAGTCACTGTTTCAATGAAAACCTGAACAGTCCTTAGCAGTCCAGTAACTGAGCAAAAGGAGAAACCAAGAACAGCCCACCATCTGTCTCCTGCTGTCCAGTGCAATCCTGCACCTGTAATTTCATTTTTTAAACCACGCAGGGATTAGAGGCAAAACTTGCATTGACTGCACTATTTGATAAAATGGAAGTACCAGTGGGATGATTAGTACAGTCTTTTGTTCTTCTGCCTCTTCTACAAGCTCCTGTAATTGAACCATTTAATTCAATTTAAAAAATGTATTAACCATATGTTCATCTGCAGAGAAAAAAGAAAATACCACTACCCCTACCACCACCACTACAACGTACCAGATCAGCACAACTGGATTTTCTTGCCTTTAAGAAACCAAGGTAAGCTATGTTATCCATCATTTTCCCAAGCTGCCATGCAGTTTCTGCTTTCTGTATAAGTGCTGCAGGGAAAGAGAGTCCTGGGTTTGACAAGATGACAGCGGGATTCGCAGTGCAGCCGCCAGCACCTGCCCAGCAAGCCAAGCTCTGGCAGAATGATGTGTGACCAAGTGGGAAAGCAGCCACACATACTTCAGTAAAACAAACAGTGCAGCACTGCCTGAGTGAGGCAAACATACCAAACTGTGAAATGATTACAGGTTTACATACCATGATAAGAATTTACAAATCATTGGTATGATACACTACATTACAATTTCAAGGCAGGGAGTAGCAAAGGAAACTTCTTTTAGCCTAAGAATATATAATTACTTACCTAAGATCATAGTTATGGTATTCCCTGTGGGTTTGAGTCTTTTTGTTCTTGTTTTTGCTTTTTAATAGAATCTTATGAAAGGTGCAGGCCCGAGAACATCAGACACAGTGTACACTTTCCAGGATTATCCAGGAAAAGTATAGGCCCAGTACAGGCAATGGCTATATAGACTTTCATACACATCCATCCAGCACACCCCTGCTCTCTGCCCAGCCAGAGGGAGTGAGATATTTGATATCCCACTAAGACCGACTGGAAGGGTAGGAGAAAGCATCTACAAAAATGGCCAATGATTTCAATAAATGGGTATAACCCAGATTTAAAAACCTGAAATTTTGACTAGTCTAATTTATTGCACATTGCTGTAAATAGAAAGTAAAATAGAATAAACAGTAGTAAAAGTTCTGTTACACATTTTCAGTGCATTCAATTTCTCTCTGCTTATCACAGATTTAAATACTTTTGTGAATACTCCACATTTTACCAAATTTTTTCTTTTCCTTAAACCTTCCTATTCAAGAAGTCTATATTTGTTGCTGTCTTTAAAGGGTTCTAAGAAGGATTTTCTGGGAAGTGAGATGGCAATCTATGGGCTTGGCTGTCTGTGAGCTCAAAACTAGCAAGCCTTTATGGCTTACAGAAGAATTTCACATTGCATCTGTTTACACAGACAAGAAAATTGCTTACCTTATTTTTCCATTTTCTTCTGTACTGCTCTTATACACACATTAGCCTAAACAGCACAGAGCTCCATGCAGTGATTTATAAAACTCTTTTCTAACACAGAGAAAGGAAGCCTTCAGAATGCTTAATACAGTTACCTAAACTAGCACATATACTTTGTTCCAAAACTATGATTTGGTAAAATGAAAATATACACTTGAATTACAAGGTTTTCCTAAGATTATTAGCAAGATTATGCATAATAATTTTTCAAAACACACAGAGGTTTTTTTGGTTGTTTTTTTTTTTCTCAAAATACAGTGTATTTTTTCAAAAAACAATAAAGAATTTTAAAAGCTTGTAATAGAAGATGAAAGCATTCACAGTTCTATATTTATAGTAGCTCATACCAATTGAAATTAGTGTAGCACAAAGTACAGGATTCCATATGAATGTTTATGTGGCAACAGCAAGCACAGTGTAATTATCAGTGAACATGACCTCAGATTTACCATGGCTAAATTACACTTATATTAAATATATTACACTAAATATATTTTTGCTTCTTTGAAGAATGAGAATACAAAACCATAGAAATCAAGCACACCAGGAAAAGTCCTGGCCACTGTCTTGCACATTCACAGTAGATAAAAACAGATTGTA